>JARVGW010000506.1:11797163-11808775 GCA_031762495.1 Anablepsoides rubrolineatus | reverse complement strand
TAGATAGATAGATAGATAGATAGATAGATAGATAGATAGATAGATAGATAGATAGATAGATAGATAGATAGATGCAAAGCCAAATTCATGTTTGATATATTCAGTATTTTCATAAAAAATGAAGGTAACATAGTTACTTGATTGTGGCACAGAATTAAACTGTGTCTGGAAATTACATACCACCCTTTAAAAGATGTGAAATTTTATTTCAATTGTCAAACCAGCTTTCTGTTTTACAACTGTGGATGATTATTTTAGAAACATTGATCAAATTCCTTATAATCACTGAACTCAGTTATGAGCCTGTAAAAAAGACAACAGTGCAAATATAAATGAACTATACCATGCACCACCAATAATGTGGGCCTAATTTGCAAATATTGTTGCCTCCAGCTCTCATCTTCAATTTTGGACAAATGCCATTCGGCTTGATTGGATGATGCATTTCATTTTTGCCACACAGAAACCCAAGACAGACCAATCTTTTTTTTTTTCTTGTAACTTTTGACATAACAAATGTGCCACATGAAATGTTTTCCAAATTAACTCCTTGGCCTAACACCAAAAAGTGCTTTTCACTTTTAATGATGCCATCATGAGCCAGTGTCACTCATCAAATCCCAGTTATAAGAATGTTCAAATACAACCTCTGAAAGAGAGTGAAATGACTCAATAACATTATTTATTTATTATTTATTTTACTTGAGATATGTGCAGTTCTTTTGGTACAACATTTTTTTTTGTTAATGAGTAATATCAAGGTCTGGTGCCAAACCAATATGTGACCAATTAAAAGTGAAGTCGTTATGCCAGTAATGGAAGTCTTTTTGTCCAACTGTAAAAAGAAATTTCTGATGAGTTCTGGCACCTTCTGTAAACACATTATCCTCAAGCTTCCTTGTTTATTCATAGCGGAGTAGGTGTTGTTCAGCATGATATCTACTCATCTGGTCTACGTATATGGTGAGAAAAATAAATAAACTGTAGAGATGTGAAACTGAAGCACAGAAAATGCTTTCAGTTGGGGATACACAGGGAACATATCCATACAAGCTGCATTATTTGTTGCATAGTGTGTTTCATATCTACATTTATGTCTAGTAAAAAAAACAACAAAAAAAGTATTTACAGCACAATGTCCTGGAGTATAAAAGGGAAAAAAGTATCACAACGGATATTGAAGAAGCAGTCAAAAAGACCAAGATCAGGCCAATGGATAAGTGTTTGAGGTAGAGACACTTTTTAAAATAACATTTGCAGAAATAAGCTTATTCTCTTCCTGTCTAGGGGGATAAAGTCAATATCCTTATAATGTTAATATAGGTAAAAGCTGAAACATGGTTACCTTTATTTGCTGTTGCATGGCGACACGGGTTTGGTCTCCTTCAGCAGGTAGATGGATGAACTGTGTTGTCTGGTGAAAGGTGCTGTTGGTAATGAGAAGTGAGTGTGTGACCTCACCAGTGCTGGGTTCTGCATCTTCTTCTCACTTTCCCTCATGAACCTCTATGACAATCTCACTGGGTATATCAAGGAAAGGAAAACTGTATATGGGACTGAGAAAACAAGCAGATATTTTTGAACTGGCTCCTCAGGGTCCCTGAGGCCCTATTTCCACAAAGTCTTGCAATGTGAGGAATCACAGCTCAGACATGCCATACAATATTGGTAACAATAAAAAGGATAAAGAAAGAAAACAACGACTTGCATAACTTCACAGGTAGATGTAACGAAACCTGGAGCAGTTCAAAAACAGACTCGAGACATCTGTGTCCCTCTGAGATTTAAAAAGTGTGTTGTTAGGCCTTTTTATTTTTAGACCGAGCGCTCCCAGCGGGGGTTGTAAGCGAGTAATACCGTGTTTGGGTGTGCACATACAGCTAAATAACTCACCGTCAAGCACAACTACTCTGACTTACTCTTCTGCCTGAATAATCCACACACCTAGTTTTACTTTTTTTTTTTTTTCAACATTCCTCACACTGCATTTGGGTAAAGGCAGATTCCTCTGGGACTTATTACACTGTTGGCTTGAGAACAACTGTTTGGTAAATTAAGGCTTTTCAAAGAACACAGAGCCACAATTTGTTTACAAGTTGCAATTGTTCTGTGTATTCCATAAACATTACCATATAATAGATCATCTATTGTGTTTGGGAAAAAAATCTTAGTGATATTTAGAGCTTATTGTAAGACAGATAACATTAAAAATCACTGTCATTAAATAAATGTTTGATAGTTCCTAAAGGTATGCCTTCATGTCAGTGTATAAGAAACAAAAAGCCTAAAGCTATCTTACAGCTAGCTTTTTGGATGTATAAGTAGATAATCATTGTGCGTATTGTCACATATGCCTACATTCTTGATAAATAAAAACTTAAAATATTGTCTAAAAAGATTCACTGTGTGGGCTGGATTTACAGAAAAAAAGCAAATTAGTGTCACAAATCAGTAACAACTGGTGTATCCACTTCTATAGTGCTATTATGCACAAGTCATAGAGAAGTTTGTTTTAAAAATGAGTCTCAAATGACTGGAACTTTTACACATCAGAAATAACAGTTTATTTATTTATTTATTTATTTATTTATTTATTATTATTCTTTTTTTATTATTTTATTTTTTAAGTGAGACATTGCTTGTTTTAGGTACAGCATAGATCAAATAAATGCAGTGACCACAGACACCCATGACCCTGAAAGGAAGAAGCTGGTAAAAGATAGCATTTGGAGTGATTAACCTTTTTTTTTCTTTTCTTTAGCTCATTGTTTCAGTCTAAACTTCTGAGTTCAACCCTCGAAAGTGAGACGAAAAATGTAACTGAATACCTAAAAGATATTTCAGTTTTGAAATAACCTTAAATAAAACCAACAACAACAAAAATATTCATTTACTTTGAGATCTATTGAATATATTTTTTTCATAATTCATAAAATCGACATAAAATGCACAGCTTGCATCAGCATATTGGTTAAAGAAGAATCTTTTTTGTTTTTGGTCTACCGGTGTTATTATTACCACTGATGGAGCTACTCATAACTCTTGTGTTTTACTATAAGACAAAGACAGTGGCTCACACAGTTTGATACATGGTCATGTGCTACATTGTACATGTTCCTGGTGACTTCAAGATGATGAAGTTGGACTATAAGATTTTCCTTTGCAGTGTAATAATAGATTAAAAAGTTCTTAGTATGTAAGCCTTTTATTTTCAGAGTATTACTTCACAATTGCACCATGGGGCATTCTGCTGCTGTGAGCCTCTAACAATGCCATATTTCATCACAGAATGAGCCATTTTCAGCCATATAAATACTGCTTTTAATGTCCCACCTGAGACTGTTGTTTTTTGTCCCCTTAGCTTTATTTCTACATATGTTGCAGGATAAAATGATAAACGGATGTTTGCTGTTTATTAGGTCTGTGTTGACTCATTAATACTGCTGACATATAGATATGCTTAATCCTTCTTTGCATGCAAAGTGTCCTCACAGTAGGGTTTGCAAGGGGAATCTTTTTAAATATACTGCCATCAAAAGCATCATGGGCTTTTAAATTTTCTCATGGGCCATGTCCATTATTGAGCTGCCATTCTCCTTGCAGTTCTGTGCTAGACAGAAGAAACATGCAATGAAATTTCTGCTCAAATAAAAGGTGGCATGTGGGGTTATAACCCTGTAACATAAACAGATAAATCCAGCCCAGCCTGTCATGTGATCCATTAACATTTGACAATTTGCATTTTACAAGATTTCTCGTCAAATTTTCATGATTTACCAGAATGTATAGGAAAGTTTTGCTCTAAATACTCCAGCTTCAAATTATGAAACTGGATTTAAAAACACAGGAATTTGAGGGGAGAGGGGAATAAAAAGTCCTATGAGAAATTTAAAAAGTAATTCATGTCAATTGGTGTTTTTGTGACATTGCATTGAGGTTTTTCACTTCATTTAAAGTTTTTTTTTTCTCCTTTTTAATTACTGTTGATGATTTTGCAGTAAAGTGTGATTGCATCAAACTATCTACCAGTTAACACGTCTCACCCAAACATATTTTGTGCACATTCTCCTCCAATTAATATCCAGAAAAGCTTCACTTTTTTCATATCTGATGAAAACTCAGGGTGGTTACCAATTAGTCTGCTGTTAATTATCTCCTTCTCCTTTGATCTTAACTATGACTGCTCTGTCAGACACACTCATTTATTCATCTTCCTAGCTGGGCGAGATGAACTTTTTGGAGATTGCACAGATTGACGCACATTAAAATGGCTTCAGAAGCAAGCTGGAGTCTTGTGAGAGTTCACACATGGTTGTTGCTTTTTCTTTTCTTTTTTTCTATCTCCGTAAGTCTTGCATCTTCAGCTCCCTGCTGTGTGAAGCTCGTTCTGTATGAGCATCATGTTGCCGGTACTTATTTTTCTATCTTTGGATGTCTTTGCATAAAAATAAAAAAATAAAATGTGTCTGCTTTTTAAACTACCATCAACATACTCAGTATCAACATTGTTTATGGTATACCCATTCAAATACGTTATTTATAGTATCTCTCATGAAGATATCAAAACCAAACACCTTGTGCAGGGTAGGACCAGAAACGTTTAGATCTTTTGAAATGATTATCATTATTTTTTGTGTTTGTGAAAATCTACATACAAAAAATATCTTATCTGTTGTAGGTGTCTGTTTGAATACCCTTAGTTTAGAGAAATATATAACTCACACTGGCTAGCCTGAACCAGCCCAGATCAAAGTGGTTTACTTGTCTTGAAAATCTCAAAAACGCCATAGTGATTCATCTATACTAATAGACAGCAATGTAATGGCTTATAAAATTGTGTTCACATGAACCTATATGCATTTTTTGAAACTTAAAGTTGTTTTAGGGACGGTGGCTCTTTCACTTTTCTTGGACTAGCCTTTAGCTTGTGAGTTCATTCAAAATTTAACTTTGTTTTCTCCAAACTGAGGTTGTTCAAAGAGTTATCTACAACAGAGAACATATTAATAAATCATAACCTTTTTTTTTTTTTTACTGAAACTCACTTCAAAAGGTCTGAATCGTTGCTTTAAACAGAACTTCATTTGAATCAGCTTTGTTTGTGTCAGAACAAACAGCTACATGTTCTTTTCTATCCAGAAAACATTAGGTTCATTATTTTAACCACAATTAGCAATGGGTGGCAAATAAAATTATATAAAAAGAAAAAGAAAAAAACTGTTTTGTGGTCCAGTACATCTTTGATTAAAGGCAGTTTAGGAGTTACTGCCGGACCTAGAGTGATTTTTTTTTTCCAACTTTCAAAAACCACACCATATTTCACTTCTGATATCGATATCTTTGATTTGCTTACACCTCTTTTCACACTAAAACCCATTTCTGCTTGCTGTGAGTTTGGCAGGCAGCCCAGATTTCTTAATGGCATAGACCCAATTGGTTATGTAAATGAGATATGGATCATGCATCTAGTGCTCTTTCATTGAAGCAAAATACTTCATATATATATAATATACATATCATGCAAGTCTGTGTGTGGTGATTTGTCAGTAAGCTGTTAATGTCGGTTATTAAAAATGCCCTTTTTTTTGATGACACTATCACACATCGTCGGCTGAATAAAAGCCACGTTTCAGTAAACCTTTCGGAGAAAGCCAGACACATCTGAAGGGGGGGAGAAGGGAAAGAACGGGCAACAGAGAGGGCAGAGGCAAAACAAGATGGAAATCTGTGTCCCTCATGTCTTGTCTTTGAAACCCTCTAGCGAAGAATCCCACTCAAGGGTAAAGGATAATCTCCAACAGATAGATGCCTCCCTAGCTTGACCAAAGCCACAGCTGTAAGAAAGAAACAGACTTCTGATCACTGCAGAGGTTAAACAGATTACAAAGAACACATGCACTTAGAGTCGCATTAAATACTGCCTAGTTTAAATTCAGGAAGTCACGCTGGAAAGCACACAACATTTATTACAATAAGCATAAATAAATGGGAGGGTGGGGGTTGGGGGGGTGTTGTAAGAAAGGCTGATTGTCAAAGAGACCCAGTCGTTTTAATTAAGCAGGTAGTTTTATAAGAGAAAATTAATGAAAACATAATCATTTTTGCTGCCATGCTAATCTGCTCCTCTTTTTTTGTTAAGTGTTCATGGAGTGGAACAATTAAGGTTTGATTGCTTTTTAGAAGGAGCCATATCTCTGAGGTAAGCTCGCTGTCAAACCTGTGGCAGTGATTTAATTTCATTCAGCTAATCAATCTGTTATGCTCCTCACATATTTTGATGGAAGCGCAGTCATTTTTTTTCACTTTTTGAAGGCATGCCATATCCAAAAAAAAAAAAAAGGTAATATTAAAAAAATAAAATAAAACAAAGCTGCTCGTGGCAACTTTTTTTCCCAGTTTATGGCTGTAAAAAATGCATTTTATGCAAATAGGAGCTAATTATTATCTTTTTTTTCCAGCTGCTGTAAACTGATGTTCATTTAAGAGCTGTCTACTTGAGGAACGATGTCACTGCTAATGTATAGTTTGGAATAAGCAGACTCACTGTGCGTCCTCCTGGGACAGGTCTAATTACGTGTTCAGAATCTGCAGCATGGCTCTCTGGGCTTTTATGCCTCTGTCACTTCTCATCCACTCAATTGGATTGGATATATCCCAAGAACAACCTCCAGCCTCGATTTCCTCTACAAAAACAGGTCACTGTGAGTTCATAGCGGGTGGAATGAGTATAATTATTGGGGTACAGACACCCTTCTCACACACGTGAACGTGCACATAATTACTTCCAAGAAGATTGGGGGTGTTAGAAACCGGGTATCCCTCGGCTTTAGGATTAGGATTTTCTGGATCAGCCGAGATCAGCTGCATATTGTAATCTTATTGACATGAAGCATCACTAGGACATTCTAAACCAGAAATGCAATAATGTAAATTAAGAGAAGGAAGTAGTGCAGTTTCACTTTGTGAGATCATGTCATGGTTTATCTTGTTAAGGGAGTCTCTCATGCTGCAGAAATGGATCAGCTACTTTGTGGCTTTGCAGACGTTTTGTCATGAGTCATCTCTGCTCTTTATAAAGGCTTTTATTTAAATCTCAACGCATGAATCATATTGTGATAATTTGCAGTTGGTGTAGTAAAACTAAAGTAAAAAAAAGAAGCCTGTATGTGCACCATTTCATCCCCCTCTAATCTTGAAAAGTAAACTATAGTCCTGAAGGTTGGAAAACAAGCCCATTGACAAGCTTCAAACCCAAGGGATGCAGTTGAACGCATGCTTGGTTTGTTGTATTCGCATGTAGACCCTCCCAATTCCCTTGTCTGAGTGTGTCTCTGTCTTCTGTCTGAGGAGCAGCGGATCAGAACCCCCTATACATGCGGTACACAGTTAGCAGGTCATTCTTCTGGAGCCCCACATTGCTGTCAGAGAGCTGGGCCTGCCAGATTTATCATAGTCTCTGAATTTTGTATTTCAGGCTTGTGAGGGCAAAGTTGATGCTGACGTTCTGAGTGACAAGCTGTTTTACCGTACGGAAATTCCAACTGGACTCTTCCATATTCATGAACTGATTTAAATTCTGGTGCAGTACATGGGTTCCTACAAGATACCACGGAAGACAGCAAGTGTATCCCATCCAAATTCTCATAAAACTGTCTTATTGAAACTGTACAAGTAAGAGTGGAGTACACTGAGTAGCAAGGATGTTACTTTCAGTAAGTTTTAAAGGTTATTTCTGCAGCAGTTCCAGATCCGTTTCAAATATTGTTTACAGAATAACACGGGCTGCATACTGAGGTTGCCGGGTTGAACATTTCCAGTGTTTTTGACATAGTCTTTTGATAAAAAATGCATCATTTTAGAGTCTGCCCCTATGATGTCCTTGTAGCTCTATGTCAAAGGCTCGGTGTGGTTTGGAGATGTCTGATTTAAAGAGACTTAAAAAATTGCTTCAAAAGCAGATTTAATTCTTGGTGTATCTGTTAAGAGTTTGTTCACTTTTTTTACACAATATTCAGGAGGTGTCAGAATGAGGGCATGGGTGCAGATCCAAGAGCACAATAACCTTCAGACATAAATTAAACCAATATAATTTTTTAAACAGTTTATTATAGTGATGTCTGATACCACCAACTTCTGATACCAAGTTAAACTCTGGTATTGGCGATACTGATCCGATACTGATACTTTATGCAATTACACCTAATCTGTCTAATATATATAAAAATGAAAATTTGTGTCATATTCTTAAGATAAAAGTAGAACTAACTAACCCTCCTACTCTTCCTCCTTTTCTTATCCTTAACCTTATGTCCTGCCAAACTTAAGAAAAAGTGCTGCAAACAACTGGTTTATTAAGATCTAGGCCTAAAGTTAGTTGTTCCTGATAAAGTTGTAATGATAATTAACTCGAACACTTGTTAATCATTGTTGATTTCAACTCATTATAGGACGTTTGATTATCCACAATAAGCTTTACATTAGTGATGTTTTTGATTCTGTAAATAAATGATCTGGTTTATTATTAGATCAAACCAAAGTCACTGACATCATTGTCATTTATTGTGCGGTCTCACTATTACACAGAGGTGTGATTTATTCCCATAATTTCCTTATAACTTTTGTTATAAGGAGTGTAGTTGAGTCCTTACGACAGTGATTTTTTACATTTACGTTACATGAACATACAGTATCAACATGAAAATACTAAACATACAGGCAGAGCATGTGCCACTCCGCTTACGCATTACCCAGGTGGAAGAAAAAGTAGTTCCCACCAATTGTGTATGATTTAGAAATAGTTTAGTTACATTGCATTGTGTTCTTGTTAATATTAAACATTACCCGGAATGACTAAAGTATCAAAGTGTTGATATTCTGATTTTAAAATTATTTTTAGAGCATAAAGATCTGGTATTGGTGGTATTGATATTTCATTATCACTACCTCATATCACTAGTTCATTATCATTTTCTCAAAATCGTACATGCACTAAGTTTATGGGTTTGTGTATTACTTTTTGCTGTTTTACAAACTAAGTTTGTCATCTGATTCTAAACTTTGTTACTAAATTATTTCTGTAAAAAAGGTTTTGATCAATTTAAAACAATAAGCCCTGGTGCACTTCATTTAAAAATCTATGAAAACAACATGGCCATATCAGTACGTACAGTAGCATCACGATCAAACCTACAGTTGGTATAAACCGTAGAAAAATATATGGTAACGCAGAACTCGCTTCACCACAGATGTGAGCGTTTAGTTGGGAATGACTGCTAAAACATTTCCTCAGGATGTTGTACTGCATGTTCCTAAAGCGGAGGGAACGATAATCACATTGCAGACCTGTTGTTTGTATGTTATATTGACTTGCTCCGGGGTCTACAGCAGGGGTTTCACTCCTTCACCTGCAAGACTAATCACAACCCAGTCCCAAGCTTGTGAGGTGAAAGCACACAAGGTAACACAATAAACAAGTTCAGAGCACGGCTCTCTTTCAGATCCAAGTATGAGTCACTTCCCAAGGCCAAATATGATGTGTCTGCTGAAACATGTATCGTATTACAAGATTCTATTGGCGAGAATGACATCCAAAGCACTGGCTAAACTTCTGCATTATGTTCCCAGGGAAAATTACATTTTATTGAGCAGCTGTAGCTTGTACGCTCTTTATTCTCAAACATCTTCAGAGCCGATGCCCGTTTTGTTTGTAGAGTTCCCGTCACTGTGTTCTTTCTAGGATGAACCAAAGCAGCTTTTATTCACACGGCAAGAAAATATGATTCTTCAAATCTAATATATCAGGGTCACAGTGCGTGTTGCCAGAGACCAGGCAGAATTTATGAGTTCTAGTTGTGTTATTTGTTAATGCATTTACTGTACACTGGTTGTCAGACAAACAATGCAAACACACAACGTTGAGGTTATTTTTTATGTGCTCTATGTGATAGATGCCACGAAGATTAAGTTAGAGCATTTTTTGGTTATAATTCTTGTTTTGTGCCAGCACGGGTGGCGATATAGTGTTTGTACAGTCCTTTACTAGGCAGCAGCAAAGGAGGCTACAGCTTCTGTCAACCAAGTCAAATTAAGTTCTTTCTGCATCCTGTAAAGCACCTGATAGAACAACAAAAAATGGCATATTGCTGTTAGAAATAGAAAGCATATATGTCTTGCTTATAAGTGTTATTAATTGATAATTTTTCTGTGAGGTCACCTTTATTATACAATTATGATTATAAATATTACTAATTGCAAACTGTTGAACACTACATCAATCATTTCAACATTTAAATTCACTTAAACAATTTATTTGCCTGATAATCCTGCAAGGTGGGATAATGCTTACAACTGTTTGTTTTCTCTGTTTCTATGTTCAGTTTTCCTGACATGATTTCTTCCCTGAGTCGAGAGTGATGTAAGCAAGGAGGAAACATGAGGAGAGGCATTTACCGAAATGAAATGTGGTTGCTTTTTGGTTAAAGGAAGAGGTTTTTTTTTATTTTTATTTTCTTTTATGGGGTCGTGTGGGGTTCTTCTGAGTTGTCAGACACTGAATGTCTGGCATCTGAAACAACTTCAAATTAAAATATTTTTACAATTTAAACAAATGTGCTTTTGCTTTTCTTATTTTATACATTTTTGCATCATACATTTTTTATTTGAACCTGGTTTGACATATTTTATGGTCCTTAGAACAAGTAATGAAAAACACTCTTTTTTTCTCAATTCAACATGTAAATGTAGTAAAAAATGCCAAAAAGGTTTAGGTCAGCCATTAGTATACAGTTAAATCTGTCTGGCAGAGAAATACCAAGTTATGACATGTTTAGAAGGTATAAAGTGGCATCTTTACATCACAGCTGTGTTTAATATTCATCTTCACGTAGATATCATAAGTGTTTCTCATATATTACACATTTACTTAAAAAAAGGAAAAATACTGAGGTATGTCACACTTGTATTTTATGTTACATGTACCCATAGCTTCTATATTAAACAATAGTTTCTTCATCCCCTTTCTTTTAGACACATTTTAAGAATTAAAAAAAAATCAATATATTGTATTCAGATTCATTTCTAGGTCAAAGGCAGGATAATAAAGGAGATGTGAGAAATGAAACAGAGAAACGACTAGAAGATCCATGTTCCTGTAAGAGGCCGATGACCAAAGTTGGTGTGTAACTGAGATCCAAATCACCCAATATGGCTTCTATAAAAGATGGTAAAAGTCAGCGTTTCTTTCCAGCTTGTCCAAAAAATCTTCAAAGTAAACATTTTAAAAGTGTACTTGGTCCTCATTAACATTTTATTTGGCTCTAAAGGTAATACTTTAAATATAAAACAGTTTTATGGTTTCTCTTTTTTTTGTCTTATGACAGATTGGCCGACTTTCGGGACAAGAGAATTACAGTTGAAAATTTCAGTAATCTTTGATTTTGATGGGGAAACAGCAACAGAGAAATCACTTTAATTATATGTGTATATATATCTTGCTGGTCTGTGATGGTGCCCGCGGCTGCACTGCCCCCTGGTCGAATGGCCGTTGCCCGCTGGGGTGCTGGTGGCTCTCCCGGTCTGGGGCTGGGTGCTGGGGCATGGGCCGGCTCGGCCTG
>JARVGW010000506.1:11306299-11317600 GCA_031762495.1 Anablepsoides rubrolineatus | reverse complement strand
GGAAGGTGAACCTCCGCCCCAGTCTCAAATATGGAAAAGTTCAAGGGGTATGAATACTTTTGCAACCCACTGTATCTAATAGCTCCCTGCATATCAGTCATCCTGAGCCATTCATTGTGATATCCGTCCATCCAGTTGGACCACTGATTATTCTTTAAAAAATGATCAGAGTATCGTGTTCTTGAATCTCAAACCAACAGCTCACTTTTTTTTTTTGGTTTACTTTTGTCAACCCATTAGACTTCCAACAAAACAACAACAACATCCCTCTCTGACATAAGCAAAGGTCTGGGAACAGAGTGCAGCGTTCTCATTAGAAAGGTCAAAACACTGAAACAAAAGGAAAAGAATGCAGTCAGTTGGACGTGGAGCAAAAGGAAGAGGTGCGTGTTTGTGTGAGTGAAGTGTGTTTAACAAGCTTCCTTTTCTTTATGTTAAATTGCACGTCAACAACAAGTCCCTAAAGTGCTCTTCCGCGAAACATCTTGTGACCATCGCGCATTTCTGTCCTCTTTGTGGCGAGGTAAAAATGTTTTTGTCGTGTCTTCTTAAAAGCAGTCTGACCAAATAATCTAAATGATTTTTGCATGTGCACAAATGGGACTTCTTTGATCCATGTAAACTAAGCTGACACACAGCTGTCTTTTCAAAAAATATATTTTACATGCCAAACAAATGAACTTCTCATCTGTTGCAAAAGCATCCAAACTGAGTCATTTATGCACCCAGTGATCTCTGATTCTTTTAGAAACGTGTTTGACTTTTAAGAATTGCAGTCAATGTCACTCCACTGAGAAAATAATCAAGTTCACAAAAGGTCCAAACGTCTCTGCAATGAAGTGAGGTGCAAATTGTGTGTAGATAAAAAGAGTAGAAGTGTTACTTTCAGTTTGAGTATAAACAAACAAGAATATAAACTATCTTTTTAAAAAGG
Organism: Anablepsoides rubrolineatus; assembly: GCA_031762495.1. Taxonomy (NCBI): domain Eukaryota; kingdom Metazoa; phylum Chordata; class Actinopteri; order Cyprinodontiformes; family Rivulidae; genus Anablepsoides; species Anablepsoides rubrolineatus. Next base: position 11,316,666 of record JARVGW010000506.1, on the reverse strand, counting down.
CACTCAGTGCAAACAAGGTTTTCAAATGGTGCCGTTTAAAAAGGTTTTCTCCAGTAGTTTTTCCAGATACATGGAAATGCAATTCTGAAACGCACACAATGTAAATGAAGCATTTTACCTGCATACCTTACTCAGCAAATCTGAGCATAAATACATACAAGAGCATCAAAGTTGTCAGACTTTAAAACCCTAAATTGCTCTTCTATGGGCATTGTCATTATTAAGCTATTTGCATTCACTTCAACTACTTTTGTACGTAAAATATTTTAATGTTCACAAATTTTGCTTACAAATTTTTCATTTATGGACACATTAACCATTAATATGAGGAAAACAATGTGCAGATTTTAAACTCCTAACTATTATTTATGAAGCGTTTTAAACCCACCTAAAATGAGCAACTTTTTTATTCCACTTATATTGTATAAGAAGGTGTACTTTTTTTTTTTTTTACAGAAAACTGTTTGGAGTTTGAACTGTGGGTAATCCAGGATAACACCACTGCTTTGTTGCTGGAAGAGGGAGTTTGCTGCCGACTTTGTTTTGATTACACTGAGTTGTGCCAACACAATTTAATTCAGACAAAAGCTACTGTGGGGCATATCAAACAATATTATCCACTTTAAACTCCTAATCACCGTTTAATTTCAATCCCGAGTTGCCAAAACAATCATCATTGTCTAAACGCTCTCTAACAACACCGTTAGGAGCCAAGGCAGACTCAAGAGGAAAGTTTCTTTCCTTCAAGAAACAATGAACCGGATTGTTGTTGGCACTGTCCGGGGTTCTCACTGTAAAAGAAAACAATAGCCATACATGTTGTTGCCCCTATTAATGGAAACTGGGATTTACAGAGCTATAGGCTTGATATGGGAAGCAATTTCCTCTAGGCCCAACAAAAAGCCGATAGCAGGTGGCCAGGCTGGAACAATCGTGATTATATGACACGCATGCTATTTCTGTAAAAAAAAACACATGTACTGAACAGTCCTGTTATTAATGGGGAAATCAAACTAAATTAGAAAAATCTTTTCAAAAATATATCAACACTTTTTTACAAAAAAAAAAAGAAGAAAAAACTGTCACTGTTAATGGCTGGGTGATTTTGAGCATAAAAGCCATAATTTGGAAATTACAATTTGAAAGCTCAAGGAAAGTAATGCTCAAGATGGGATCTAAGCCTGGGGTGCAAGAAGAATTATGCAAGTTTTGTCACACAATCACGAGACAGAACTTCTTGCTTTTCATGGACTATGAACCAGTTTTTATGTAATATTTCAAAATGTTATAAGCTGTGCCCAAATTCAGGGCCTGCATCTTTCGAAGGCCGATTTTGAAGGTCAATTATTTCACAGCAATGAACCGAAGGATGTCCAAATTCAAAGGCTCCACTGATTGCGGTACACAAATGCATCTTACTTTTGCCCCGATTTGAGGGGCAGGTCCAGTGTATCCTTCACAGCCCACCCTATCTCAAGATGCACTGCAGGCCTACCAAGAGATTTATTTTGTTGGTAATGGTGGGAATAAAGCTTAAGGCTAGACCGTCCAAATTCACAGCCACTCTCCTATGGTCTCCCCCGTCAACAAAGGACCAGGCCCACCGGATAGGCCAGGTCCCTTGAAGGATGCAGCTCGTGAATTTAGACACAGCCATAATCATTTTTGTGTTGCAAGTAAGAATTAGCTGTTGTGGCTAACTTACACTGAATTTCATCCAAAGGTTAATCCGTTATACATCTAATGAAGACTTTCTGAAATTTTCATTAAAACTCTTCCATTTTATGGAGAATGTTGGCACCAGGTAGATATACACACAAACACACACTCACACACACAAAAAACAAACAAGCAAAAACATTATCACTTGTCTTTAGTGGTGAAAAATGCAGCAGAGGTTTTTAGCTTTGTTGTGAACTGACAGAACAACAATGGATACCACTTCATGATTTTCCCAGTGTACTTTCTTGTTTTAGAACCAGTTCTGTCACTAACTGATCAACATCCAGATCATTACATCAGGATGTGAAGTTATTGGAGGACTAGAAGTGTTGAGCAAGACCTTTAGGGAGCCATCTGTTACAGACGACTGAGGGAATATCTTATGACAGCCTCGGCTCACAAACCAGTTTGGACAGCAGGTATCTTTAGATGTTCCACGACTCGTTTTTCTTGTTGCCACACACAGACTACTCCGAAACTCTTTCTGGTGTTGACAGACCATTACGTACTCCGAGCTGCCAGTGCACTTAAACGGCTGCTTCTTTAACTATTAGCGAACGCTTAACCTGTGTCAGCCCAGTTCAGCCTGGTGTTTGTGTGTTTAAGAAATGTTAAAGGTTAGTGTGCTACATACAGGATGTTATGTTTTTTTTTTTACATGTATAGGTTTCATTACAGCACAAAGTTAAAGACTATAATGATGAAACCACATAAGATGCTATCCTTATTTTTTTATAATAATTTATCTTCCCTCCTACAAAAAAAGCAGCCATTAAAGGTTTTACAATTAACCTTTCTCCTCCAGCTTGAACAAAACAATTTTCTTTTTCTCAAACTATATTAGGTAATGTAGCAAAAACCATACATGTCTGCTTATCTGCATGTATCTGCTTATGTGTGTGTGTGTGTGTGTGTGTGTGTGGAGGCTCTCGAGTCTTTGATCCAAACTGAACCCATTCCCCTGCCCTCTGGAATGCCAAAAATCTTACAGAGCCCTCAAATCTGCCAACTTGAGATTTCAAGCTGCCCTGGAGATGCTACAAAGATCCTGGGCAGCAGAGACACAGAGCGTAACGGCGTGCCAGTGACTGGAAAGGTTCTTGCAGCAGCCAGGAAGCGCCTGAAGGCTTCTCCTCCTAAACAATCACCACTGTTTAAAAACAAAACAGATCACCTACTGCCTGTAACTATTGTCATTTAAACACTTCCTCCAGACTCTTCTTCAGAACTGCCAATAAAAGGGTGTGTATTTGCACCCTTGGGGAGGTGAAAAAAAAAAAAAAATATATATATATATATATATATATATATATATATATTTTTTTTTTTTTTTATTTATTTATTTATTTTTTTTGTGACTCGGTGCAAAATTTGAATATGCTCCCGGCAGAATGACTCATCTGCATTTCCTGATTACCTTACAGGAAATGATCAACTGTAAAACAAAAGCCAGAATACCTCTATGACATGGGTTTACCAAAAAACGTAACAAGGTTTATAGTGCAAAAACTTTTAATTTCATTTCGAGCAGACTTTAAAAGTTAAACTTTACCCAAATTCCAACAAAGGCCAGACCAAAGAACACAGAGCAAGGCCGTGCAAAGACAACAGTGGTGTAATCATAATAATAACCAAATATTTGGAGCAGAAACTTAAGCAATTTGGGAAAATTTCTCAATCGCTGACTTTTTTTCTTTTTTCTTTTTGAGTTCACCACTCCTGGATAATGGACAAAACAACCTGATAATAATTACACTCTGACTAAAGTAATGTATAATGAAGCCTGTTCTACACATTCTTTCCATCATTTTGATTTGTTTTGTCTCATTGCGATCCACCTCCTGCTCGGTTTCACATCCTGCAGATGAAACTGATTTCACGCATAAATAAAAATGAAATTAATCCCTTACTCGTGCGCTGCCTTTCCTTCTGCCCCCTTCATGCAGATTTCCTGATTTGCAAACTCGGCGTGCAGCTGACACAGTGAGCAGAGTTTTGAACTCATCTCTGCCACATTCAGCCACCGCCAAGGAGTTCACTTCTCACGGATCATAAAAGCAGTATGTTTTTTTTTATATATGCAAAAGTTAGGCCTCCCAAGATCTTGAGACATGTGGCAACATCAAGAATAATGCGGTGCCAAACAGAGCAAAATAACACCATATGTGGCTCGCAAACCCACTCACCTTCCACACAATAAATTATTTTACTGTAAAAACAAAGACTGTTTTGATCTTCACCATAACACCCCTGAGGTATACCTTCTACGTTATTTTGTTTACTCCTGAAGGCTTATTCAACATCTGGCATGGTTTCTAATCTGGTCGTTTCAACTCCTCTCTTCTTATGACCACATTCCTTTTTGAAATAATGAATCAGTAATAAAAAGGACTTTTTCTAAGAAAGGTACTCATAACTTTTTATTTACCTTGATGTTTTATTGTCAATTAAATCCTTTGCCTATTGACCTAATCCTCTTTACGTGCAAGTACAAGTAAAATAGCTGCTGGAGATGAAATAAAGTCCAAAATATTTAATAAAAACAAGAAGAAAGAAAAAAAGAGGAGCTTGACAAGCACCTGCAAAACCTTAACGTAATGTGATGCTGCCAGTCCTAACAATTTACTACATTTAAAAAATAAATAACATGATCAAAAAGAAGTAAATGTACATAAGAAGCTTTGTTTTTACTCTCTTCCCCCTATGTTCTACACTTTGTATAATAAGCAGGATAATCTCTTCCCACACACTGGCCTTAACTTTTGCCGGTGATTTTGGGACATGAACAATAAAATTACCCACTCCTGTTATTGAATGGGATGGGGAACAAAGCATGAAGGAAGGAAGCCCATCCCAAACAGGAGTTCCCATAACTGTTAATTTACTATAGTAGAACATATACCAAATTAAAAAAAAACATGAAGACAAATGATCTGAACTTCTACTTGTGAAAAAGTGGAGAATAATAATAATAATAATCACCTGTTGGTAACAGCAGTTTCTTTGTGACACATGGGGTCAATTCCCGAGAGTAAACTGTAACAAAATCTTTAGGGTTTTGTTATATTTGATACTATATCTCTTTTTTTTTTCAATTATTTTTATGCACAAAAATGTTGCATGTCTTGTTTCATACACAAGAATAAGATTTCTGCCACGTGCAATGTTCTTCTCTAAGTTTTATCATCAAAAGAAAAAGGATCACTATTTGACAAGGATATGCATAAGCAGATAAAAAGCAATTTAGAATCTAACTACAGAAATCCCATTTTTGTGTGAAAATGCAGCGTGAACGCTCAGTGCTGGAGGACTTTGCTGACATTTGCTCAAGAAGCTGAAACTGAGTTGTTTCTAACTATAAGCTGAATGTAGCAAAAGCAAAGAAGGTAAAAGCAGCAAATGCAACATGATAGCGAGAAACTAAAAGTATTAAGAAGCTAACTAAAAGTTAATTTAGCAGATTGTTAAATGCTAAAAGTGTCAGGACTGCAGCTAAAAGCTGCATGTGGCAAAATAGTAGCTAAAAGCTAAGAGTAATAAAATATAACAAAAGCAGAGAAAGTGAGTTGAAGCAGATTTCAAACAGAACTGTTTCTGAAGGAGCCAAAGAAATCACTATGCATTTCTATGCTGAAAACATGTGTACTTATAAACAATTTGTAAAATATAAAAGTTACAAACACCAAAAGTTATATAACCCATTGCCTGAATGAAATTAACATTTTGGTATATGACTAAAATAGCACAAAGCTTGCAAAAGTTGACTGCAATAAACCTACATAATAATAATAATAATAATAACAATAATAATGCTGATTGTGCATTCACATATTAATTTATTGATGTAAAATAAGCTCAGTGCAACATAAATATCCTCCTTGAACTCTTAGATTAGATAAATAAATAAACTACAAGTAAAAATCTGTTTCTCAGTTCCAGACCCAGAACTTCCCTCTGATCACAGTCCCACCTGCTGCAGCCCGAGTTGGTGTGTTTCACTTTTACTCACCCACTTTAAAATGGGACGTGCGGTCGTATTCCTCCACCAGCATCATATGCAAAATGCCAAAAGAGTTCTGAATCCCGAAGATGGACCCATTACACCAGGTGGCCGCGAAAACCACGAGCCAGCCCCAGCCCCCTTCGGGTGGCACGAATCCGGCTCCGTGGCCGGGCATCTTCACCTGGACCCCAGCTTCTTCTTCTTCGTCTGCATCGGGAGAGACCTGGGAGAGGGGCGGTTTAGACCCGTCCTCGGTCAGCTGCACCGCGCCGTCTCCCTCCGCCGGCTTGCTGCTGAGTGGAGCATCTGTCGGCTCCACCGGAGGGTCTGAAGCCGGCTGCTGCTCCGTCCGGGACCCTTCGCCGGACGGCTGCGTTGGACTGTCTAACCCGTTGGTCCCCATGCTGACTGGTCTGGAGGAGAGGTTACTGCTGGCTTTTGATGTCCATGCATGGGATTTGGGTCAGTGACAATAACAGATTTGATTGGCTATCTGTCAACTGTGCTGAATGGATGGTCTTTTAATGGCACACGAGCCTCCTACACGCTGCTGGGAGCCAAAGTCTGAGCGTCAACTTCGGAGAATAAACCCCAGGCAGCACGCAAATGCTGCATTTGTCGTTCCGGTCGGAGCTCTGTCTTTCCAGGAATTCGCCGGCCTGAATCCTCCTTTTCGAACACAAGTTCTCGGGAACTACCTGTAAAGACTTAAACCGTTTATTTACTTGTGTCGGCTCCGCCGCCGCGCTCGCTCGGTGCGTCCGCTCCGCCTCGACACCCACAGCGTTGTCCTGTCACGCAGTCCGCACCGCCAGGTCCGCGACATCTCGCGGGCGGTGTATTAGCAAGAAATTATTTCCTGCTCCTCCTCCTCCTCTCTCCCGTTAGACATTATATCGCACAGTACAGGTAGGCCTGTGTCTGTGTGTGTTCCACCCGTGGGCTGTGTCGTGTCCCAACTGTCAACACGGGTTTAGCCCGTCATTGAGCAGCTCGCCCCCGCCTCCTCTCGCCCCGGCGGCGGACAAACGGTTGGAACCAATGGCGGAGCTCCATTACGATCTGGTAGCTGTACGAGTTGGTTCTTCGTGTCCTTTGACGGAAATACCCGAGTGTTAACGGCGCCGAACTGGGGTCGCTTCATGACGGGGGTTAATTTTTTCGGCACAACACCGAGATAAAAAAATAATAATAATTTAACATTTTCTATTAATTTTGGCACATTTAGTTCTTGTTTTGTTTTTGGGTTTTTTTTCCATTGCAGTAGCTATATAAAAAATGTTAATGTAGTCTATAGCTACATAAATGCATGTTTACAAATCTAATATGTTTAAGGAACAAAAATGTACTACAGGGCTGAGACCCAATTTTAAGGCTAAAATGCTTTTAAAATATTTATCCCCAGGTCTCAATGTATTTTGTTTTAATTTTACACAATTGTATTTATATATTTATTGTTTGCTTCCATCCTGATGCTTTTTATTGACAGCTTGAATGTCCATTTATTACTGAACTGTGCTATTAGTTTTAATATTAATTAATAACTTTGTTAATTTTACCAGCAGTTATGTTTATCAGTTTTTTTGTCACACACTTCATTATCTATAAATCTGGTAAACATTTAAACTGCACCATTTAATATAATTAAGGACAACTTTTTAAATGATGATTTCATAATTTGAAATGAGTACCTGGAAATTAATCCATTTCAGTACACATTGCTGTATTTTATGATCATCTTTTGTCCATATAAAACTGCTGTCAGATAAACAGAATCAGCTGAATGAAGGTTGGAATAATTCTCTCTTAAAGCATGTAGGTCAGTTGCAGAGCCTTTGAAACAAAAGATGCTCTGTCCCTCCTCATTCGTTCTTGTTAACAGAGAAACAAGGGGGAGTGAGCGTCTAGGCAGAGATAATCAAACCAAGTGAATTTCACACATGAGCGCAGCTTTAGATCAGTGTGCATCAGAAACACGTCATGTGTTTGTGCAGCACAAACCCTGGATTTCTAAAAGGCTACAAAAGTACAAAATATTAACCAACTAAAGTTTGTTTGTTTTTCATCAAATGATGGTGATTTACAAAAGATATTAGTTATACTGAAAGGATTCACATCATTTTTCTCTCTTGCAAACATTCAGTGACATGCTGTTTTATTCAGATGAGAACAATTTAATCCAGGAAATCACGTCATTGAGTAAAGTTTATACGCAGCTGGCATTTTCACCCTAAACTCAAATATGCCTTCATGATCCTAGTTTTAAACTTTGCAACATTATAATAATGTAACTCTATAATTAATATATTTGAACTATTGTTTTATTATTTACCTTACGTAACTGTACCCCAGCTCATTTGACTCTGTTTATTCATGTAATTAATCTCACTGTTACTGTTTGAACAAGTCACCTGCGTGACACCTGCACTTTGTCACTTAAGTCTTTTCCTGTCTGCATTCTGAAACAAAATCCGAGTCATTTAGAGCTCAGTAATATTTTTGTCATATCATATTTTGTTTTTTGCACACCTCTAACTCTAATCAATTTGCACAAAAAGCTGTCAAATTGGAATATTTTCCTTTTTCCTAACCCAGTCAGTAACTGATCCTTTGTATTTCATCCCACATGGAGGTAGACACACGTGGTGCGTTGGAAGAAGTGTGAAATTCAGTATTTATGTACAAAGAACAGGTCTGATGAGCTGCTAGTCATGGCTGCACAAAAGTATCCTGAAAATACATTTGTTAAGAATTGTTTCCTGGTTTAGAATAAATAAATCAATAAATACTTTGCATATAGTTGTATATGTGTGAGAAAATCTGAATTTGATGTTTGCCACTAATTAAAAAAGTCTGTTTATATGCAGATTAAATGCTTTTTAAAAATCTTATAATATAACAGCATATAAGAAATGTGTGTATTGTTCTATCTGCCTATTTATAAATTCACTAGCTGGATTTAGAAAATCACTAAATGGTTAAAACAATTGATAATGTTTCAAACAACAATGACACGGCTCAACCACTAGGGGGCGCTAGAACCACATGTGAGGAGTTAATCAGCTATAAAACAAATCTGGTTACATATAATCAATCAGTAATGACTGACAAACTGTCTTTTTGTGTGTCACAACTTAAGTTAGTCATATTTGTTTGCTACAGTTTTAAAATAATAAAATTTAAAAACAAAGACATGAAACTAAAGGAAAATAAATAAAAAATAATTCAACTTATTGCTTTGGTTTAATTTAATGCTGTTTAACTTCATCCTCAACAAAAACTCTGATTTCTTATTAACTTTTATTGTAAATATGTACACGTTTACACCTATAGATGATAAAACATTACACTACTCTTAATGAATATTAAGCAGTTTATTAGTTTATCCAAATGATCATGGAGATTTATTTTGGCCTTTTATGAATAAAACGTTAATAAAACAAATTCTTTCTCTGATTCCAAATACAGGAACAACTTTCTCTTTTTGTCACAAATACCAAATCGGTCACATAACTCCAGAGAAATGTTGTAAAGTCAGTGACGACATGAAGCCGCTGCATCATCTCGCGCCTGTTTCCAATTAGCCTCTTGAGGATCCGGTGGATTTTTGTAGCCACTCTGTCTCCACGGGGTCTTCAGGCTAAAATTAGCAGCTCACTTCACCACCAACAGTTTGGTTATAAAAAAACGAAACCCACCCCAGGATTCTTTCTGAAGTGGAGGTCAAAGGTGACTCAGATCCAGTCAATGGCTGTGCTTTCCGTTTCAACGCAAAAATAGTTGAACTCCTCAGAGAGGAGTGGGCAGGAGGGGAATGAGGCCCACACGTTTCTCACTTTGATTAGTTCAGGAGCTCGACTGAGTGACTGAGTGATGAAGCTGTGAAGAAGCTGTGAAGAAGAGGAACCCCTGCTTTAAACGGCTCCAGTTTTATCAAACACAAATGAAGGTTTCGGTGAGGATATCTGAAAATCCCTGGCGAGTTTGTTGCCTTGGAGATCCGTGCAGGTTGTCTAACACATGTCCAGCTTCTTGCTCAGACTTGTCGGACGGTGGGAGAGGAATCTGCTTCAGAAGGCAAATCATTATCTTGAGTTCTATGACTCACGCTTCCTTTATTCCTCAGGGACTTAAGAAGCGCAGCTGGACTAAAACTTGAACATATTGGTAAGAAAATAGAAAAACATACTGAATAAACTCCCATCGTTTCAGTGATGATGCTCTCCTTTAAGAAAGCTTTAAAACAGTGCACTGATACGTGACTGCAGGTTTGAAAAGCAATAAAGACTAAACACTGATGTGTATCGTGGGTAAACCAACACACACGTCCTGTGTCATGCTTGGTTTCACCTGAAAGGTGAGTTCAGTCATTCGTCCGGGAATAATCATGAGTGTTACGGAACAAAATCCATTAATAACACTGTAATACAGTATTCTTTGTTTAACAATGCTCACTGTGTGTTAAATTGCTCAACAAAGCATTAACAAATCTAAAAAAATAAAAATACCTAAATGGTTGATCAAACGTGTCTCCATTTTTTCATCATAAAACGATTTAGTCTTTTCCCTCACACACACACACACACACACACACACACACACACACACACACACACACACACACACACACACACACACACAC
>JARVGW010000506.1:11288802-11304533 GCA_031762495.1 Anablepsoides rubrolineatus | reverse complement strand
ACACACACACACACACACACACACACACACACACACACACACACACACACACACACACACACACACACACATTAAAATAGTGTTAAATTATGTCTGCAGGCCTTTTATCCATTGGTTTGTGTTTATCTTAACAACACAAACATCCTCGTAACTTTCTGCTGCCATGTCTCTGTGTGTGTTTTTTTGGAAACCTCTTTTTATACCCAGCCCATGCTAAAATGTCTTAATTCGGGGTGTGATCTGGTAATTGAGTGTGTCATTCTGAACTGGATGATGTCTGAGTTTCAGCTGTAACAGCCTCATCCAAGCAAGTTAGCAAACAACCTGTTGGATCTTGTCAGCTACAGAAGCTGAGAACAGGGGGGCAGATTTGGGGCAGATGGCTGTCTCCTGTAGCCAAAATAAAATGAATAAAAAGTAGCGAAAAGGTACAAATGAAGGAATATTTCACAATCCTTCCATGGGGGTTTGCAACACAACTGCAGACTACAAAGTGATGCTTTGAACCAGAGTTTGGTCATTAAGTAGTTTTTGGGAAATTAACTTGTGTATTATTACAATTCATTACATTTGATGGGTTGTTACTCTGAACTGAAAGATAAATATCTAACATTAACCCAAACTGTATCACTACAGCACATGAACAGCCTCAGTTAACCTACAATTTATAGAATATATAATTAAACAATCAGCAGTTTGTGGCCTACATCAACAGTAAAACATCATTAAATAAATAAAAACAGAAAGAAAAAAATGATGCTTGTGCCAGTTTGTGTCTCTTATTATTGCATGAATCAAAGGTAAAAATATTTATTGTCTTTATCACGGATGCAGAGGTTGAAGCCAGAATTGTAGACAAACTCAGACTTAACTCAGGTTAGATTTCTGAGGCAAAAGGACAACTGAGAACAGGTGAGAGTGGACGTGGCAGGTGCTTAGGAGCAGAAGAGTAAACTGATGGCACATTAGGGGAGAAACAATACAAAAATTTAAAACAAAACACAATGACAAGCAAATAAATCTAAAAGAACACAGAAATCTACCAGAAATAACCCAATAGACAGATCCTGGCAGAGTTGTTACTCACAGATTATGACAAGCGTCATGATAAAATACTTGAAATGTTTCGGACATTTGTTTTGCAACACTCCCACTTATGCAGCCATAGCAGCAAAAAAAGATAAAGACCCAAAATTAATTAAAACTCCTTGAATCTACCACCTGTATTTTCATGCTTCACAGGATGTGAAATTAAAACTGTTTGGAAAAAAAAGATAAAAAAACTACTGAATAATGCTCATGGACTTTTAACGATTTTGTTTTTCCCACCAAAAGAACTTGAGCAACAAAAATATTTTCTGATGGTTTCTGATAAAAAAAAAATTGTGACGAGAACAAAATTGTGCGTTCCAACTTTCAGCCAATCAATCAACTTTCATGATGTGTTTTTTTTTCCTTTCGTTCCATTTCCATGTTGCTGAGATTTCAAAGATGGATTTTTTTTTTACAGGCGAGTGGCACACAAGGAAAACACCCACCGAGAACCGGGCGTGTGTCATCTAGCCCAAAGAGAGGAACATTAGGATGAATTTCACAACAATGGGATGAGGTTACACATCATCCAGGCGCCACCTTTTCTGAACACTAATCCAGGCTAATTGTAAAAAAATGCACTCCTCTTTACAAGAAGTCAAAGAAAGTTTTATAGGAGCTTCTCATTCCACTCCCTCCAGCTCCATTTTAACAACAAAGCATTTAGATTAGTTGAGTATGTTTTTGTACATAAGTTACGAATTATTCACACGCGGTTTTACTGCTTGTTGAATTGCCTCAGTTTGGGAAAATAGAGTTTATGTTCAATGGAACTAATGAGCTGAGGGCTCGTCAGAACCCAGCTTGGAGCTATATGGATTGATGCCGCTGTAAAACAGTTCCAGTCTCCAAAGTTTCACAGGGGTTCAGTGAAACAGACCTTTCAGTTTAGCATTACATATTTGTTTATATGAAATTATAGTTACAACAATGAGTAACACATGACACGGAGAACTTCCGAGGCATCTCGGGGGTCATGATTGACAGGAAATTTCTATTTCTAACAAAACAACCAGGTAATCTGAACTGTAACACTACAGAATGAACTGGGTTCATACAAATCACACTGACAAGATAAAAAACTAAAAGGGCTAGACCAAACAGATCCATTTCCAAAGTGGATATTGCCATCATAAAACAGCTTCGGTCTCAGAAATTTTACTCCAGTTCATGCAAATGTTAATATTTAAACCATAACACTGCCATTAGGTTTGGATTTTTTTGTTTTGGCAAAAATAAATATGATTAAAATGCTGCCAAACATGAACCTCTGAATGCTACATGTCTCTGCTATATATTTATTTGTAAAAATGACAGTATTAAGGTGTGTAAAAAAAGAGGTGTTCAGAGGTACAGCCAGAAGGGTTGCAAGGGTGGCACTTGCCACCCCTGACACCTGATTGGCCACCCTGAGTGCCACCACCAAATGATTGACAGGTGAAGTGGGGTTTGCATATGGCATTTTAACCCCTTAACTGTCTTTGTTCCACCGGTGGGCAAAACAGTTTGGTTTCTGAGTCTGAGTGGTTAGGGGAGTCGTTGCTGATGGTTTGATCCTCCATTCCATCCGTCTCAGTCGCTGTGTGTCAAACCTTTTACAGACAAATTCTTGCTTCGACTTCATATTTTTAGCACATTCTCCATCCTTTCTACAGCCTAAAAGCTGGATAGTTATAGATATATACATGCAGCCTTCTCTTACAAGTGCAGGCTGAGTAAATCTTTTAAATCTGAAAGTATGCTTCTTGACTGGTACTTTTTCTCTCATTGGTACCACAGTTGCGGTTGAGAAAGGAAAAAAAAACATGCCCACTTAGCCAACTTTACCCATAAAAGGACTAAAAGAGAAAGCCTCCATGTATCATTCCTCTGCCACAATGGGGTCACCCAAGAGGTGGAGGGAGTCTATAATAAACGTGCATTCCTTACCCCCTACTCCCAAAAGCTCCTCACAAACACAGTGAAGTGACCCCATTTTTCCCACAAAAAAAAAACACCTGCAGAGAACGCGGGAAGCTGAGCTGTAAAAACAGCTGATCAAAAACAGGCATAAGCAGAGAAGACAAACACAAACTGCAACAAGCACAAGCCTGCCTCCTGCTGCAGCTCAGAAAATTAATATGCTGAACAAAACACAGCCTCGTGGTAAGACCCCCACCCCCCCGACTACAACCCACACTCACCCACAAATTCCAGACAACAACAAAAAAAAAAATGCACTGAAAGTCTGGCTGAGAAAGAGTAGGCAGCATGAAAAAAAACCGAGCATGACAGAAAGCTGTGGAGGGAGAGGCACTGAGGGGAGAAAAAAAAAGAGGGGGTGTTGCTGAGGAGGAGGGAGTCTGAGAAACAGATTTAAAACAGTGAGAACTGCAGGCATTTGTGAGCACATGGAAACAGCAGCCAGAGCTGGAACAAAGAGCCTGAAGAGCACAAGAATCCATCAGCTTTAAGGCGACACACAGGTACAGCTGAATGTTTTTCACTACTTTTCTTCAGTCATCGTCATCACTGCTGAACAGCTGCAAAAGTACTTTCTGAAATTCTGTCATCACGCGCTGCTTTTAAAGGCACAAGATAATTTGTCTCTGGATCAGAGTTCGTTTAAAAATCAGCTAGACTCCAAACTTCATATCAACATTTGCTCTTCCAGTTTTGGGCTCCCACAGAACTTGTTTGGTTTGCTGCCAGGAGAAAATGGACGTGCTGTTCGGGGTCACCTCACATAAAAAAACAACGCTTTCAGCCCTCAGATTTATTTATCTTAGAGTGTTTACTGGATGGAAACTAGAATGTTGCAAATGTTTACGTAGATTCAGAGCCATCTCTTTGCTGAAAAGTGTGGTAAGAAAAAACAAAACCATTTGGGCTGTTTCTGATGTCACTTATGTTGGACAGATTCCTTACAAATGTCCATATAGTTAAGGCTGGACATAGAAAAAGTGTCATATATATATATTTTTTTGTATTTATTTGTAATCAGTGATTTTATGTGGATCTCGAGTATTAAAGTGGCAACAGTAACCTTGATTAGCTGTGTTTTAAAGAATTAAATGTATGCACGCGAGGGCGTAGGTAAGATATTTTTGGGTTAAAATACATTGTAATGCCTTTAGCCCCCTCCCCCAACAAATATTTTACATTTTTCAGGATATATTATACAAGTACGTATTTACCTGTTGCACTACAGTTTGGCTAGGAAAAATTACAACTCAGGATCCTTCATGTCATTTTCAGCAATTATGCTTAAACATACATATACGACATAGTAAATTTTGCAATCGTGTCAAAGTTAACTGAAGACAACAAGAGCGATGTAGCTGTGTACTTAACTGGTTCATTTCTATTGTATTAGAGCAAATTATATAATTTTATTGAGGGGGTTATACTGACTGAATTAAGTTATTGAGGGGGTCATAACCCCCCCTAACCCCCCACACGAATTACGCCTGTGTATTAATGTCTAAAAGACATTGATACAACGTGGTCAATGTAGATGTCATGACTATGTTTTTTATATTTTATTCCTCTTGTTCCCAATGATGCAAACAGATTTAAAACTGGTGTTAGTATCAGTATATGTGCTGACGTAGAAAATAGTTTTGTATTGTTATTACTGGCCTTGATGTATATTTATATGGGACACTTTCATTAAAGAAACAGTGACAAATATGGATTTCCATCTTTGGTCTTACAAGGAATGACTCTGGTCTTAAATGTGTGAGTAATGTATGTGTTTGTGCTCGTTCCACAGAAATGGCCTCCCTGCACAGGAACATAACCGCACTTCTCCTTTTGGTTTTGCCTCTCATCCACTCCCACCTCTCTGCTTACGCTGCCACCACCTCTCCACCCATAACTCGCCGACGGATCAAATTCATAACGATCGCTGGCTCGTATGATGACTACATGGATGAGTATGAAGACGACTACAGCGCACCTCCCAAAGTGGTGGCCTACTCTCTGAAGACTCCCCTTCTGGCCACCAGGCCTAAGCTATGTCCGTATGACCCCTGCTCGGAGAGTCAGCCGCCCTGCGAGCGTCTCTCTGCTGACGTTGGGTGCCTCTGTCCCGGGAGGAGTGGAGGTGATGTGCCTCCCCGTGCTCCACGCATCCAAGCGTTACTGCCCATCGCTGAAGGAGAGAACGTAGGGAAGGTGGAGGTACAGTGGTGTGCTCCATCTTCTGTGGTGTCGTCTTACAGGGTGGTTGTTGAGGGAAGAGCTGATGGCACGCTGGAGTTTGGGGATGCTTCGCGGCGAGGTTTGATGGGATCTTTGGAGGCTGGGACGAAGGTGTGTGTGCAAGCTGTGAACGCCGCAGGAGAGAGCAGTCCCTCAGACTTCTCCTGCAGGAGGTATGACCACACGGACTCTTTCAACAATAAACTACTGATCTGGATCATAGCTGGAGGAGTCGCCTTCCTCCTCGTCATTATATTGGCTGTGATTCTCTGCAAATGTCAAAAGCATCAAAAGGCAAAGCGACACCGGACTGAAGGACTGAAGGAAACCTGTCCTACAGTCTGTGATACCGTCCACTTTAATCCAGCCTTACAGAACAAACCACTTGGTCTCTCAGAGAAACAAACCTTTGCTTTACAAACAGAAAAGGGTGTTTAAACTGCTGCTTTGAGGAGTACTAACAGAGCTTTGAATATGTCAATTAACAGGTTATAACTACAGGTTCATTTGCTGGCAAATTAACTTCTGTAGACTTAATATAGAGCTTTTTTATTTTTTTCCATCTAATTTTAATTGTTTGTTTGAAATCATGGAGTTTATGTTTCTGACCTAAATGTTTAAAATAAAATTATTTTGATATAAACAAAGTGGATGTCCTGGGTTATTTGACTGCACACTTGACTGTCACAAATGGCTGCTTTTTG
Source organism: Anablepsoides rubrolineatus (assembly GCA_031762495.1). Classification (NCBI taxonomy): domain Eukaryota; kingdom Metazoa; phylum Chordata; class Actinopteri; order Cyprinodontiformes; family Rivulidae; genus Anablepsoides; species Anablepsoides rubrolineatus. Next base: position 11,298,552 of record JARVGW010000506.1, on the reverse strand, counting down.
CCTTATTCTATAATTACATTAGCTTGCACATCTTATTTTGTTTGTATTTTGCCTTTCATCTCTTTGTAAATCTTTCTAAACAGCTGACTGGAGTCATCAAAAATCCTCTTGGTGTTTGTTCTGGACGAAACAGTAAGAATTTCATTGCTCAGGGAAACATGTTTCATGTTGTGTGCATGAAAATAAGCACTTTGACGGTTTGGCAGTGAATATGAACACGAACATGAATTAACCTGCTTTTATTTTGAAAAGCCTCCAGCAACAATTTTACTGTGATCTTATTGGCTGGCTGCCTGAGTCTTTCAGCCCGAGACACGCCCACTCCCTGTACACAAGCCAATTATTTGTCAGGAGGCATATAGAAGCAAAAAGGTGTTTTCTCATGAGGGGAGCTTAGTGTTGAAACCCACAGCTCCACTCAGGAACCAGGATGGAGCACACAGGTGAGTCCAAGTCACTCATTCCAACAGGTATAATTTAACTGTAGAGATGAAGACAGAAATGTGTGCATTTTATGTCATATCTATTAAATAGCTTGTATAATATTCTAGAAAATTTAAGTAAAAAATAGGTGTTTTTTATAAACCTGTAACAGATTACCTGGACAGTTTTACAGACCTAATATGTATACAGTCCACCCATTTGTATCTGCATAAGTGTTAATCAGGAAGCAGTTCAGGGCACAGATCACTGTGTCCGTGAAAAATGCACCTGGTTACCCAACCATTAGAAAACAAACCAACGTAAAATATTTTTAGACATTTGTAGCACCTTGTTTCATCAATGGCTGGTGTAGCTTCACACCTAATCTACAGAAACACACACACACACACACAGAGTTACATGTTAAGCTGCTCATGTCGGGACTTAACATGATTATGAAAATTAATAATCGTATAAGTCGAGGAAGGTGTTATTTGTAGTGAAGATGGATGACTGACTTCTGTTATCATCACTATGATTTATGAGCATTTTCAGTTTTGTATGCACATAAAAGATCAGGATGTTCAGTGATGTTAAGCAGTATTATAGAGCAGTGGTTCCCAAAGTTGGGGTCGGGACCCACAGTGGGGTCCTGAAACATCAAGGTGGGGTCCTGACAATATTTTCTGAATTAATTTCACTAAAAAATGACAACTAACAACATTTTTTGCCTTTGTTGTTACAAAATAGTAAGATTAGTGTACTTAAAATGGACAAAAATAATGTAATAAATAATGTTACTATGCTCTTGTTTATTTGACGTAAAAACAATGTTTATTAACCGACAACAGCTGGGGTCACAGGTCTCTGCTGCTGGTATTTTGTGGGTCAGAAGTTGAAAAGTTTGGGAACCACTGTTATAGAGCAATATTACTAATGATCTCACTTTAAACATGTTTAATTTGAATATGTACCGGTAATAATTCATTGCTTTAATACTTGCTCTTATCTCTTATTTAGGGCAATGCCAAAATGGCATTGGCCTAAAAAGTTGTAAAACTGTCATTGTTTGGTGCATGTCTATTAAAGGGGCAATTTCATGTAAAATCAACATTTTTGAGTTTTATCTTATCTTATAATGTTATCCTCTCATCATAAACATGCCCAGAGTCTTACTTTGACTCATTCATGCATGTTTGAGAAATCCTGTAGTGTTCTGAGGCAGCAGGCAGGGCAGCAAAAACGACAAGTTGGGCCTAGAACCGCCTTTTGGGATCATCTCCTCCTCTGGGCTGTGTCTCCAAAGCTGAGCTTCCTCATCACAGAGCACACACACCTGGTCCGTGCTGAAATCGGCAGGACAGAAATGGAAGGAGGTTCTTAAAGAGACAGAGGCCAATTTCAAGGCATTTAGAAACAGATATGATGAAAAGTCAAGTTTATTTTCTATTTAAACATATAAACAGCATTTTAATAACAACTGAAGGTGACATAGTTACTTTATTATATTTATTGATTGATATATTATAGAATAATATATATATATAAATATATGCCTGAGAAATACATAATATTGCCTCTTTAATAAGACTGTTTGCACGCACAGTTGTGAGAACAAAATCTATAAGTTCCATCTGGTATCTGTTACACCCAACCTATCACACAAGCAGCTGTTGTTTTATTCTGAAAACGAATGCAGGGGAAACATTCTCAAAAAAAAAATGTTAAAGCAGTTTTCCTTTGGTTTTTATCAAAAGGAATCATCCATGTTTTATTTTTTTGTTTGTTTATTGTCTCTTATACTGTCAGTCTCCTACAGTGACCTGAAGGGACTCGTGGAAAAGAGCCAGGATCTAATTCTGATTGACGTGCGCACCGGCAGCGAGGTGGCAAGAGAACGTATCCCTCGGGCCATCCACATTCCACGTGAGACATTTTTAATTTTCAGTTACTCCACGTGAACGACAGGGAAACAAAGATGTAATGACGATGTTTGCGCAGACTGTTGCGAATGCACTGATCTTCATAATGAATGTGCTGCGGTGCGTGCGAGCACATTGTAGGTCTGGTTTTACGAGTTCTTCATGCTTTGCATTGGTTGCTCATCTTCATTTCACGTCTTGTCTTCATTTTGTTCTAACAGTTGATGAGGTCGAAACGGCCCTGCAGGTGACTCCGGAGGTGTTCGAGGCCAAGTATGGGATTCATAAACCAGCAAAAGACGCACCTGAGCTGGTGTTTCACTGCCAGTCAGGCAAGCGAGGATTAGTGGCCATGAACAAGGCTCATAGACTGGGATACTTGACGTAAATAAGTTTACTACTTTAACATCCTCTTTAGATTCATTGCATTACAGTTTTTATTGATTGCTTTGACCTGTTTGAAGAAACTGGGAACCTCTCAGTCTTCATCATCACCATCTCAGCAGAGCAGAAGACACCTCCTGCATTGTGTTAACCCATTCTCATTGAATTGACTCAGTTTTCCCTTTTGCAAAACAGTTAACACCGATGTCATTCAAGAAGTCCAAACTCTGTTTAGCTGTGGTTACAGAACAGAAACCATATGCTCCAAGCTCTTAAAAACTCTCTGATCAGTATGAAATTACCTAAAGCACATGTTTGACACTTCTTCACAGAATTTTTCAATTTGCAATCAGCCTGCAGGCCTGTATTGTTCTTAGCTATCACCATCCCTATGAACAGATGTCCTTGCTCAATGCAATGACTGCTGCTGCCCAAGATATAGATGCAGAGGCATGTCAAGGATGGATCAGGCATGCTAGATGATTTTTCCCTCGGTGCATTGCACGAGAGAATATTGAATGTGATGTGGATGAGGCCATGTGGCCCATTCTTCAAGAAAGAAGAGACTAGAAGAGACAGAAGAGTATCACTTGTGGCTATCTCTTACTCTTATAGTACAGGCCTACTATAGATTTTTTTTATCTTTACTGTAAAAGACTGTGCTTTTTATTTACCTAATTTCTCACACAGTAAAAGATTTTATTTTTATTACCATGTATTCTCTGTTGGAATATTTCATTTGTGAGGCACAGTCTGAAAAAAAATGTAATCAATAAAATTGGCATCAAGCATCTTCTTCTGGATACATTTTTTGCAAGAGGGCAAATCTGACTACAAACGACACATGTAAGCTACGTACAGTCATAGGCTACAATGACAAACAATGATGCACTGATTCACACATGAGGGCTGTATTTTGTATTTTGTTGCCCATTGTGTAATGATTGTTTGGAGGTGCTCATACACTGTGTTGAAGTCGAGTTGAAAATTCGCTTTTGTTCCATATTTTAAATGTTTTGACACAGTTACTGCCTTTTGCAAACAAAATGTGTCATTTTGACCACTGTGGCCCTGTTTAGGCCTCTGTGTTACTGTTTTGAAGATGTGGATTTTGAGTTGACGGCTGCGTCAAAAGAATCAATAAAAACTGTAACAACTTTAGAACTTCAGTTAATGAAATGTCTTTCAAACTTGCAGCACATCTTTGTGCTGAACGCTTTTTATAAACTGACAATCTGTATCTTCTGTTTCAGTGCTCGTAACTTTCCAGGTGGATGCAATGAGTGGTTTGCGAGAGAAAGGAAATAAAAAGACCTGCCTCCTTCTGTGTATTGTAATTTATTTAAACCTTGAAACCTTCACATGCAACAGTGCTAATTTTGTTGGTTGTCATTGTAATTTACATGGCTGAAATTTAAAAAAATGGCACACAAATGCAACAAATTGTTCTACTTTGTGTCATAAATGTCTTTGTTTGAATTATTTTAGTGAACATAGTTTCTAGACAGGCAAAAGCAGGGACTACTCCACATCAGGTCTCACACATTTGAAACAAGTTTTTGACCCATTTGCTACTTTAGAACAGGGAATCCTTAAATATGTCAAGTTTTCTTAATATATTGAAAGAACAATGGACAGTAAGGGTTACATTAGCTTGAGTCAGTGCAAGCAAACAATATAGCTTTGACATTTCTACAAATAATTTGAATATATTTTCAGAATTTGGTGGAGAAAAGGAGTAAACATACAAACAAAACAAAGCCAAATCAGTACCATTATGTTTGCTACTGAATTTAAGAAAATAAAACAATTAATGTCTGTATTATCTGTAATTTTTTTAAAGTCAGTAAATAGTTTTAGTGAGATTGAGAATAGTTAGAACATTTTTTGTCTTTTTAAGTGTGATTCAAAGGTTTTAGTTTTTAGTTTACCGTAGTTTTATTTATGGTACCCCATTAGTCTGTGCCTCAGCAGAGACTATTCTTCCTGGGGACCAACACAGAAAATAAAACACATTACAAACAAAACAATGCAATCAACAAAACAACACAATAATTGAAAAAATAAAATAAAAAAATTGCATAAAAGTTAAAACAAAACAAAAAAAAGCCAGCGCAAACTACAAAAACAAAGAAACCTCAACATGAAATCTACAACCAAAAAACCACTGGCTTAAAACTCAAATCACTTAGGATAAAAAATCAACACAAGTTCAAAATAAAACAACCCAAAGCCGTCAAATTTACCACAAGGAACAAAATTACATGGGGAAATCACTATTACATCTAAGTTTATTGGCTTGATGGATTCAAGAACTGTTTTGATTGAAATACTATTTTTTTATATAATTGATGAATTTTTAAGATAAATTTCAGTGTCTCCCCTAGGGAATTGGTCTTGGGGGGGTTTTACATACAAAAAATGAAACGACTTGATGTAATATGGTGATATTTACATTAAAAAAAGAAATTCTTGAAGGGGGGGGTGGCCTCGTTGGCGCCCCCCCCCCTCCTCCCCCCCTTGGATAATGGTAGGGGAAACACTGAATCTTGAATTTAAAGTAGATTTCTAAATTTGTCAGTTTCAATGGCAACATATTCCAATAAGAAGCTGCTCTATATACAGTGTTTTTCAATGCATTTGTTCTTGGAAGAGGTAATATAAAAGAAACATAAGCTTGTCTTGTATTGAAAGTATGTCTGTTTAAAGTGGGTAACAGTTGAGAGAAAAGGTCAAAAGGTTTTTGTATTATTCTAATTTTATATAAGAGAAGCAAAAGACTATATACAAGTCTGTCCTTGACTTTCATCCAGTGCAGTTCTTGATGCATCCAGTCAACATTAGTTCTAAAATCACAGCCCAGTGCTAATCTTGCAGTTTCATTTTGAACTATCTGAAGTTTGTCTAAATCCTTTTTAGAAGCACTAGACCAAACAACTGAACAATAGTCAATGTAGCATAAAACTATAGATTGCAGTACCATTTTTAATGACATGAAATGCGCCTTTCTTCAAATAATGGCAATATTTCTACTCATACAACTTTCTGAATATATATAGACCAAGATAATGTATGATCACAAGGCAGGGTCAAAACATTAGAGCAGAAGCTATTAAACATCACACACGTTTTCTATTTCTGAGATAACTACTCATCAGAGCAACAGCTCATCTATCAAAACCATATGCAGACAACTTCATAAGTAAAAGGTCATGATCAACAATATCAAAAGCTGCACTAAAATCAAGAAATACAGCTCCCACCAATTGTTTTTTGTCAATCACTCTCAGCCAATCCTCAGTCAGAGCTGTCAATGCTGTACATGTTGAGTAACCCTCCTTATTATATGCATGTTGAACATCAGAAAAATATATAATTTTTAGAAAAGTAAGCTTGAATCTGCTTAAACACAACTCCTTCCAATAATTTACTCAATAAAGGTAAGATGCTTATCGGTCTACTATTTTTTCCTGTCAGTAGTTCTTTAGAGTTTTTAATCAACGCTGGAAAGGCTGTAGGCTACCTTTTTCCTGTATCTATGAGCTACATCTAGAGCAGCTAATTAAACAGGTTTGCTAAAAATTTATTTGCTGAAAATTATGATTGTTTTGTATTTCTTAACAAAATATTGTGTGTATAAAGACTGTTTTAAAACAGTTCTTACGATGAGAAAAAATACCTTGGGAAAAAAGCAATTTTTAAAGAAATTCCATTAATTAGCATTAGCTTGCTAAAATAGGCGTGTTATCTTCATAGCGCATGCGCAACTAATTATGACAGCTGAAGTACGAATTTGAAAATGCTGCGAGAAATACGACAGGTAGGTAAAATTTGCGAAATGTACACAAATAGGTAATTTATGTATGTATACACTGTTGTAAACCAGTCCTTACAATGTTTTTATAACAAATGTTGGTGGGGGAGAGAGAAAGCTAATTTTCAAGACAACTATTAGCATTAGCATGCTAAAAGTTTGTTCTTACCTTCAGGCGCTCCGGCTGATTATGCTAATGAGCAGTCAAAGAAAGCAACGCGGTTTGAAGACCACTGGGGGGCTTTTGGTGCTTCTGTGGACTGACAAGGGGTCCTTTGCTCAAAGGTTAAACTGCACTGGTAAGATATAAATGTACATCTGATCTGAGAATATGTTCTTATCGTGTTAGCTATTCACTCAGATATTAGGAATAAATCAGTGGTTTGAATGGGTCCTTTTAATCAAGATTACAAAATAAAGATTTGTTAATACTAGTTACAAGAGATTTGCTTTTTTTCGCATTGTAAAGGTTTAAAAAATAAGCTTTCTCGTAGTAGAAAAAAATATTTGACAACTTCAGTCTTCTTTCCTTAGCATAGCTGTCATTTAAGTTATGGTGTTTGGATCAAAAAACGATGAAAAACATACTGTGGCATTACTGTTACTCATACACAAATAATGCAAATCATCTGGTAAAAATAAGCACAATGTGATTTTTTATTTTATTTTATTTCATTATTACTAGTTTGTTTTGAGTGATGAATAGCCCATTTTTACACATCCTTTATTTGTTTATGAACCAATTAAATTAAACTAGCTTAACATGTCCGACCTGCAGTTTTCATAACAGTCTGTTTTTTCTGGGTCAGTTGCAGCAGCTGGTCCCTGGTGTGCAGGGGTTGAAATGGAAGCACTTCATCCTGGTATGTAAACACGCTATAATGCAGTTATTCACAGCTTTACTTGCAGCATAATCCCCCTTTTTTTACTGCCATGTTGCTCCTCACAGATTTGAAGAACAGCCTGTTTCCTTGTGTGTGGTCGTGTCCCGAGCTAGACCCCGAAGAGCTGAGTACCTTTACAGATCTGTACGGGCCTCTCAGGTTTCTACTGACTTTTCAGGTAATCCCAATCTTCCATTTTATTAGACTTGATAATACCTGCTTTGTGTGATAATTGACATGTTAAGTGTTAAGTGTTTGTTAGGCGCACAGAACATCTCAAATATCAAGTTTCTAGTTGTTATCGTTTAACTTAGACAAATCAGTTCTTAGCCTCCTGGCATTAACGTGTTTCTTTTCTTGCAGATAAAAGATGCTGGACATTGCATGTCAAAGTGGCAAGCTCCCATTGATGCATTTCTACGGTCTTTCATTTTGACTAATGCAGGGGTATGCAAATATTTGCTTCAATGTTCAGTCATCTGTAGAGATAATAAGAAAATTTTGATTTGCACTTTGATGTCATACAGATAAAGGTCCATCTCAAATTCAAATTTGATCAGCAGACTGTACAACATGAACTCAGGTAAGCCTCACAGGAAAGTAATTTTATATATATATAAACAGAATATATATATATATAAACAGAATATAATAACATAGTCATTAACCTAAAAGGCAGTTGTGACTCAGACCACCTTCACAGACCTGTTCTACCACATTGTAGTCAGATGTGCTGATCTTTGGTTCCTTTCTCTGCAGAGTCAAAATCAAGAGTAAAGTTTCACCAACAGACCAGCTGCCTCTGATCCTGGATGTTGCTTGTTCTGCACAGTCAGTAATTGTGTTTTAAAACTGTTTATGTTGTGCTTTCATAGACATGTTCACTTTTATAAACAAGCATCAGAGTATCAGCTTCTTGTGACACAAGCTCTGAATTCTCAGTGTTGTCTCTCCTTTAAAGGCCTCCGTGGTGTGTTAGGAAAAGATGCTGGTGTCAAGGAGGACATCCTGTAGTTGGAGAAAGGTTGCCTCTCAGCATTCCACCACAAGTCATGGATCAGGGCCTGTTTGGGGATCTCAGTGTCCAGTTTGTTACTGTCCTGAGACCATGTGTGCTGCAGTACCCCAACCTACTCACAGAGCTGACACACATACAAATATCCTTTTCCTTGTTTTACTATGATTCTATTAGTCTTCATGGAGAAATGAGTAGTGGAAAATGACTCAAGAAATGAAGTCATTGTCTTGGCTTTCTAATTTTGCCATTGCTCGGCTGTTTTAATGGCACAAAGACTTCCGGTGAACTGGTCTTAAATAGGAAAACAGAGACGAGCGCGGTCACCTCACAGCTTAAAGACTCGGCTCTCTGCCAGAGAGTGTTGAATGGCTCCCTTCGGATTCACACATGAGGAGCTCAACTCTTCTGGTTTATAGTCATGAGTCACAGAGATTGCTGAGTCATGCTTAGACAGAACTAGTTTATGAAATATGTCACCCTACCACATTTGTAGTGAAATATATCATGTCACTAGCATTTCACATTTATTAAATTATTTATAACAAGTATTAAACACATTTTTACACACAGTAACAGTTTTTTTTAGGTTTATACATGTCATTGTTCACAGCTGTCAAGTAAAAAAAAAAAACAGTTGAAAAGATTTCTCACAACAAACCATCTGGTTTAACAGCGGGATCATTTGGACTCTTTACATGTTTAAATGAGACATGTTTTTTTTCTCTGAATTTCCAAACTATTTGAGGTCTTCAGAAATTTTTTATGACGCATTTCGGTCAAAATGCCACAGATATAATGAACAACAGCAACCATTTCAACCTTAAATTTATGGCTTTTTGTATCTTTCGGTTTCAGTGGTTAGACTGAGAAACTCAGCTGAACCCCATTTGCTGGTGGTACCCCACGCCTGGATTTTTAAATGTCCTCTGGGCTTTTAATATGAAGTCAGACTGGATAGTGGTTATATTATTCCACTGGAAAATATGACACCCTTCAAGAAGCTTTCAAGTGCTGAACAGATTGAAATTAAAAAAAGAACTTGAAAATATGAAATGGATGTTAACTGACCTAAAAAACAACAACAATAATAATCATAATAATAATGCATCAGTCTTATATAGTGCTTTTTAGGGTACTCAAACATTTCGTTTCTTTTCGTTTTGTTTTCTGCCGCTTATCCGGGATCGGGTCGCGGGGGCAGCAGCCTAAGCAGAGAAACCCAGACTTCCCTCTCCCCAGCCACTTGGGCCAGCTCATCCGGGGGAATCCCAAGGCGTTCCCAGGCCAGCCAAGAAACATAGTCCC
>JARVGW010000506.1:11199759-11211458 GCA_031762495.1 Anablepsoides rubrolineatus | reverse complement strand
AGATTGTAGACACCTGTGATGCTAATTAGTGGACACAGCTTGATTTAACATGACCCTTTGATCACATTATTTTCAGGATCATTTTTGTCCAGGTCTGTTTTATCAGTTTTATTTTTAAAAACATGCCGTTGAAGCATGGTAGAAAATTAATGTCTGACTTTCATTTGTTCATTTTTATAGAATGTTTTTTATTTATTGTTTCTTTTGTCAGATTCAAGTTATTTCTGTGACCACTGTGGGTTTTTCTTTCATTAAACAAGGGGTACCAACACATTTGTCCATGTGTGTATAAACTAAAGGCTGTGGAATTCTTGCTAAAATCTAAAAGAAGCTGAACACTACCTGAAAGCTATAAGAATTATGACACCGTTTTAAACATACAAGAACAAAAGAAGGAAAGAATAAACAGAAAAAAATAGCTGACACAGAATGGTTGATCCAGTTTTTCTGTGGGAATAAAACAAAAAAAAACTGCATAAATGAATGATAGAAACATGGAGCACAGAGCGAGTAAAGACAGCAGCAGAGTGAGAAAAGGTGGTCCATTTTACTGCTGCAAAGTTATTTAACACTTCTAGAGACACAAAAATAGACAACCTTTTCTTAATTAACCTCTCCAGGGTTTTTTTAGGCATTACTAACGACTTCCTATATTAGGCAGCGGGTGATTTGTTCTGACACACACAGGTGCTTCATTCCTCACCCGCCTCTGAGAAGTGACGCTCCCACCTCATGATTGTGTTGCATAAGGCTGACCCAGTCAACTGTGTGCTGGGTTCAGTGTGTCAGACAGACTGAGAGATTCTTTCATTGTTGCAGACACCAACTCGACTAAAAACAAAGAGCCTGAGGCTAAAAAAACAAACAAACTGAACAGAACAGGGAGGAGCTGCTCTCCAGAAACAAGAGAAGAGATGCAAAGGCCTGAGGAACATAGCTGAAGAGGGAGACAGGAAAAAGGAATCAGACCTGACAGCAACATAAACACATGATGTACAGAAGATGCTGTTATTTCACATCAGTGTGGCCATTCCAGCAGCTTCCTGTCAGTGAGGTGACATACCTGAGCAGGAGGGCTGGAGGGTTAAAATACAGGTTTGGACCAGAAAAACAAAAACTTAAATACCACATCATCTCTTAATTATCAATAAATAAACTTGCAGCATTAACTACTAAACATGAAGGTTCGTTGACTTTCTTTTAACAGCAGAGAAAAGTTAAAAAAAACTGTCCCTAATTTATATATATTTTGTGTTTTTATTAAATAACCTTCTGAAGAGCCAATTTTAAACTCAATAAGAACATTGTCCTACAGAACATTATCATTCAAGACAGCAACTGTTTACAAAAACCAATGAAAAGCAACAAAACTACCAGAATTGTCCCACTGTAATAACATCTATTGACACTAGATGGCGCCTCTGGCCTTATACAACATGTGCTGACAGCTTTGAGTCAGGTTGGAGGATTTTATTTAGAGTCTCTGCAGGCTGATGGAGCTGGTGAGACAGAATAACATGACAGTGATTCTAACAGAATAAAATGTCTTGTTTCAGGTGGTGAATCAACACCCTCAGCTGTCAGGGTCAAAGCGTTTCCATGATGTGAGACGAAACTGAAGCTGTGTGGAAGTATTTAAACTCGTCACTGATGTATTCATGCAATACTTGCCACTATTACAACAGGAAAAACCCCTGATTATACTGCCACATTCTATGAATGAGCATTTGTTTTTTTCTGACCACATCATGTAGTTTAAACTAAAAGGAAAATAAAAAAAAGCAGACTTGAATATGGGATGGCTTCTCTGAACTTTGACGACATTCTTATAAATCCTCTCCACATGTGCTCAGAATGCAGAGAATGTCAAGCATCTGTTTCACTGCTGCTTTTAATTTGAAAATATTCACTTGTGATAAACGTTATGTATAAACTGACCTGATTGGTTCTGCAGCAGCCTCAGTCTGACCTACAGAGCACATACTGAAACTGAAAGGTTGAAAGAAAATCCCCTACGAAGGACTTTGATGACCTTGACATGACCCACAAAGACAAGAGGCTACAGAATAAAAGCACGAGAGACCGTTCACATTCATTCGGCAAATATTTATTTTAGAAATTTTTATATGTTTTTCTTGCTTTTAAAGAGGATAGTTTTTCAATAAGGCTTTCTGATGACACGTCAACAATCATTGTTGTGCGTCAGTGGAAGATTCATTACAAGTCCATGTAAGTACAAATCACACTCCTTTTTTTTAGTTGACAAAATAAAAAAAATGGGAGGCGTTTGAAAAGAGACAAAATGAACAGTCAGGAAATACAAAAATATAGATAAAACAATTTTAACAGCTGTTTTATTTTATTTCCTCTTTCACTCTCTCCAAAAGAAAAAAAACAAACTATATCTTTGGATCAACTTATTATGGACTGTAGAAGACATTTATACAGAATGCATAAATTCAAGTTCAGCCCCATCACGCTATAATCCATCTCAGTTATTTTTATCTTTTGTAAAACTAACACCCACACTCTGTTTTCTTTTATACCTGAACATTTCCCCTAATGAATGCCCTCCCAGAACCCCTCCAGTCTCTCTCTGGTAAAAAGATCACAGCACGTTGTCCTGATGTGTGGGGAAGCCTGGGGACTCACAGTTTGAAGGCGGACGATGCAGTTCCTGCTTGAACTTTTGGCACTGAGAGTCCTTAACATGAGTGTTGACTGATCTCCAGGCTGTCCCTCCTCGTTCTCTCTGGACCTTCAGTCTTGCTGAACTATCCCGCGTTTTGAGGGGGGCACCAGGTGTTCGGGCAGATCGGCCGGCAGCTCGTGGCCCTCCAGCTTCACCTTGATCAAATGGTTGGCCAGGGCGAACTCATCATCGTCGAGGAAGCCGTCTTTGTCCACGTCTGCCAGCTTCCAGATTTTCCCCAGGACCGTGTTGGGCAGTTTGGACTTCAGCATCTCCTTTTTGGCCGCCGCTCCGGACACCTTGCCGTTGATGGGGGAGAGCGTGTAGAAGATCTCGTCGTACGTGGGCTTGTCGCGGCACACGACCCACTCCAGCTCGTCGATGCCTTCGCTGGCCCCCTCGCCGTAGCCGTGGCCGAAGGGGCCGCTCATGGTTCCCTCGAAGGCTCCGCCCTTCACGGACTGGCTCGGCATGGCGGCCTCTTCCTGACGCACCATCGCCATGAGGCGGGCGATGTCGTTGGCGAGCATGTCCTCCACCGCTTCCAGCAGCTTGGGTTTCAGCGCCGCAAATTTGGTGAAGTCCTGGTTGTTCAGCAGCTCCTGAAGGGGGCGGCGAGGGGGGGAGAAAACAGGAATTAGAGATCGAAATAGATCAGTCGTCAATGGCTACCAACAGGAGCAAAATACAAGAAGCAGGATTTCCTGACAAACCAGGGAAAATAAATCTCATTCCCGTTCTGGCCCATCCTGGAGGGCAAGAGCAGGAAACAAGGGCGAAGATGTGAAGACTAAAGGTTGGAAGGTCATTACACTAGTTCAGGTTTGTTCCTACACCGACACACAAAAATAACAACTTCATCTGTAATTTCCTGTCTGAACCGCCACGTCCAACTGTAAGCAACATTTGTTTAGTTTTACCTGCATCTTGGCCAGGTTGGGAAAGTCTCCAGGTGAGATCTGGTGCTCCTTCTCTATTTTGTGGTAGATATCGCCCAGACTGGCTATCAGCTCCTTCTTTTTGGAGTCCTTTCCAAACATAGCGGGCATTTCCTTTTTCAGAGAGCTGATAATGTAGGCCTGCACCTGAAGGCCACGACACAAGAAACACTTTAGTGATCAGAGTTTCTACAGTGTGCACTTACAGAAGAGACAAATGTAGTGTTTGTTTTTAAACAAGCCAATAAAAACAAACATGAAAGCAGCAAAAGATTAATTAATGTTCTGAGTCCTCAGAGTTATGTTGTAAAAATAAAAACAGATTAATTTCTTGCTTGATGTCAAACAGCTATTGATTTAAAAACAATCACCTTCAAAACTTTGTATTTTGTTTTGCTTGTAGTTGCACTTTTTGGATTTGGCAGCTGAACAATACAGATATTTTCATTCAGCTTACTTTATGAACTTTATTTAATTGAAAAAATAATAATAATTTGGATGAAACTTTGCATTAAATCCACGACTTTCTGAATCGTTAATCTAACAGATTTGATGAAGCTGACAGCAAAATATCAGAAAACTTCTTCATGCATGCATTCATGCTCTGACATCATCACCTGTAAATGCAGGACATTTTTCCAGACTTTTCTACACTAATCCCCATTGATATGAATCTCAGCTACAGTTGAGGCCCTGGGGCCGTGTGAAGACTAACCTTGGCGAGGCGCGCTCGCTTGATGAGGTCATTGAGTTTGCGCAGAGCGGCGTTGCGTGGCAGAGACTGAATGTCCAGGAACAAGTCCTGTTCCTCCGCCTCAAACAACTTCCTGTTGTCGGGGACCAATAGGGGCTGGGCCCAGAACGAGCCGATGTACACGCGCACCACCTGGAATAAAGTTTACACAGGTTAATCTTCTCTGCTCAGCACCCACACAGGAGGAAACATGACACTGCAGTCTGCTTGTTATTATAATGCTCAGCCCTACAAAACAGGCAAATAGGATGTCAGACTATGTATTTCCAAACTGAAGCTAAAAGGTTCAGAATTTTGTGCTTTGCTTCCTGTTTAAAATGTCCACAGTGCAATTCTGTGTCAAAGTCAATGAATAATGATCTACATGATCCAAAGGTTTCAGCTGATGAATGTGTCTCTGGATCAAACATTAACCGAGCAGTAAGAAAAAAAAAACCTCATAAGACCGGGTCACATGACAGGACATGGGATTTGAAAAAAAGGGTAATATAAGTTTTTCCACTTTCATTACATTTAAACCTTAAAGTGTTTGTTTTATATCTTTGGTTACAACAAGCCTCAGAACACTGATAAGATTTCTGTTGTCCTTGAAATAAAAAAAACCTTCTGTCCTGATCTGCATAGAGACGATTCTTTGACACATGACTGTTCAAAGTTTAGCAAAAATCTAATCCTTGTTAGCTATAGACGCTAATGTTTTGAATAGCAGTGTTCAAACTTGGGAAAATAAAAGATTTGTACCTCAGGAGTGTTGATAATTTTTCCCAAAGACCACATCAGCGCTCCGTAGACCCTCATCAGCTGCTGAGTGCTGATCTGATCCGCTTTGTTCAGCACCACGCGCATCTTGTCCTCGTGGTTCTTCAGGGCGCGGATCACCTCGGAGAACTCGTCGGAGATGTCCAGCTTGTGCGCGTCGAACAGGAGGATGATGCGGTCCACGCGCTCAGCGAACCACTCCAGCACGGCAGCAAAGTCATAACCTGCAGACAGGAGGAGGATCTGTGAGGGCACCGTTTCATTATTTGTTATTACATTGGTTTACAGTCAGGGAAACCTCAAGTGTTTAAGTAAAGAAACACTGTTAGTGTTGGTAATAATTTGTGCACAGACCTGCTTCAGAATAATACTAAAAATTATTTTAAACTGTAAAGTGCTGACAGGGATCAATAACTTGACAAAGAGGTCAATGCTACAAATACACAAGACTCAGGTTCAACTCTGAATTCTGTTTCATAACTCAGGCTTGTTTGGAAAAGTATTTTTTTCCACTTCTGGTTATTGTTTAACCAGGTGGACTGAAACAACAGAAAGGAGACTATAAAAGCAAAGATTGTTCCAAACTAAGGCCTCCTGCTCAGTCTGAGACTCAACACATTTCAGCTTCACAGAAATGCCATCTAAGAGTCCTGATATGTGCTTAAATAAAAAAAAAATACCTTGTCAGTAATTAAATATACATTTGAGCTGGTAAGATTAAAACTCTACAGAGGTCAATGACATTAAAAAGTGATAAACTCTACATTTTCGTTCCCCTTTCTGTTCAGTTCCCAAGTAATATTTTTAAAACAACACACCAAATCAAAAACACAAAACAGGTTCTGTCTGAGTCGCTCGTGTTCAGTTTGCAGGGAGAGAACTGAGTTGTGGCTTTGATTAGAGCTGGAGAATCATCTGATCAGAAAAAAATGCAGCCGGTATAAAAAAAAAGTCTCAGCTGCTGCAGATACGTTCCAACACGGCCGGGGTTTTGTCCCTGAAAATTCCTAAACAACAAAAATGCAGACAGACTCTGTCGCGTCAGAGTATCAGGGACAAAAAGGACAGATGTAAAAGGAATCAGAGAGGGGGTTAAAGCGAAAGTAAAAGAAAACTATAAATAGACATGGACATAAGTGACAGTATCAAAAACAAGTTTGTACAAGTGAGGGTAAAAACCCAGCCGGAGCAAAGTGAAGACATATATTCTCTGACTCTAAAGCCTGTTTTAAACACACAACAGGGCATCAGACACAGAGACAGCTGCTGGAGTCCAGACTTACTTATAGCATCAACAACTGCTCTGTGAGCACCACACGGACACCAAGACATACAGCTCTGAAGTCATGACAAACATAGACAGAGATGAAAATAAAAAGTAGAAAAAAAAGAGAAGAAGGGTTTAAGAGAAACGAACATTCAAATCATTACTTAGGTTATGGGAAACTTGCTTTCATTTTTGCTTTCATTACGATGTTTGCTTAAAACAAAGAAAAAAAAAAGTTTAGTTTACAGAAAGGCCTTGAGATGAGGGCAGATTGTGTTCAGATGCAACTAAATCCACCTGCCACAACTTTTAAACCTTCAAAAACAAATCTAACATAATAAAACGTCAGCCCAGTTTAAAGTCAGCCAACAAGAAACACTCTTTAAAAAACTGTGCTGAAAAGTTGGCTTCTAGAAATTTTTTTTTTATATATATTTAGCTGAATGATATAAGTGTGTCACTGTTCACACAGTCAACTCATCCCCAATCGAAAACAGGAAAAGTCAGCAAATAGTTCTGCAAAAATGACAGTTTCAATACATCTTTTAGTTTCATCAGGAACGAATACTGAGCTGTAAATGCTGCTCTAATCAAAAACAAACACAGCCGTAGGCTGATGCAATAAGAGTCACTAAACTGTCTTCACTTGTTCACAATCTTTGGGTGTTTTAGAGCATCTTTAAAAAATAAAAAGTTTGAATATTTGATAAGTCCCACACAGCCCCTCTCAGCTGATTAGCCATGAGGAAAATTCTGATGCAATGCCATCGTTTCCTGCAGTTTACCCAATATCTGCCCAGACGTGCATGTGTCCGTCACACTTGAGCCGCACAATCGGAGCGGTACTGTTTATATGCGACACAGTCTGTATAGTAATTCTTTGGAGTACAGTACTGTATCTGTGTTTATACAGAAACAAAGTACAGGATGACGACTGTTTGCTGAAAAATGGGAGAATGAGCCTTTGTAGGAACGTATAGAGGGGAAACAAAACTGAGGGGCGCGGACATCTTTACCTAAACACTGACATGCAATCATTGTCAACTACCTGTACCATTATATTTATAAATACTATATATTAATCATTTTTATTAAATGTTATTGTAACCGTTATCCAAGAGTCATAACAGCAAAATAAAAGTTATGTCTGCAAGAAAATCTCAAATTTCCTAATCAGTGCTTCGTGTTGTTTCCCTCTTGGCTCTTGCTGTGTCTTATGGGAAATTAGATTCAATTTAAAGCAGATTGATGAAGCAGCTCTCAGTGGAATACAGTCAGTGGAGGAGGGAGGGGTCAGTTTTGGGAAACTCTACTCTGTTCGCCATTTACTCCACTTCCTTTCACCAGAGAACACAAAACCCTGCTGCCTGTACGTGTGTTTCCTCTTAAAACAGCTCAAATCAGGTATAAAAAAAAAGCAGAAGCTGCATTCTATCTTCTTCCTATGTTCTGTAAGATCATCAAAAGTTTGAAAAAAATGTGTGTAGCAATACTAAAATGACCCTGAAGGTCATATTGTAGCAGCAAGTGGAAAATAATTCCACAGAGCACAAAGGAAATAACTCAAGAAGATAAACTAAAATTGAAAAAAAAAGATGTTTCTCCTGGAGTCAAAGGGAAAATGCCACACTGAACACATAGTGGAGTTGTAGAAAACCACATCTGCATTGACAGGAAACGACATTCAAGATGCTGCATTCTGTGTTCCTGCTCGGCTCTCCTTCACATTTACATTCAGCTGTTCAGTTATTCTTCGCCTTGAGGGAGTAAGAGAGTTAAATACAGGTTTGACGGCACTATGCTGCTGCTGCCTCTAGAGAACCTGCCAAAGAGAATACCAGAGAAAAACTCTGGGAAAAGAAAGAGTATGTAGGTCGTTTAGAGCAGGTTTGCTTTTTATATTTAAACTTGTGACTTCCTGTGGTTTTATTTGGTGTCTCTTCTAAAGACTATTTCAAGTTTTTAAGATTAGATGGCGTAGTAGAGTTAACAAGTGTTGATGGTGAGTAGTACATGAAAAAAGCTGTTTAATGTCATTGCATGTGTGTGTGTGAAGCTGACCTCTGCTTATCCTCTGTTTTTCCCCTGACAGGATTCCAGGAGTATCAATGATACTGATGCTCTCCAGGACAGGGTTGGCCAACTGAGCACACATGAACCTGGGGAAGAGGAGATACAAAGAAATAAGACACAGAAGAGAGAAAAAGAAAACAAGTGAGGGCACGACACAAAAAAGAGAGAGAGATGAAGGATAAGAGTGGAAAAGTGAAAGAGAGGGAACAGAAAACCAGTTGAGTGAGATTGTTTATCCCTAAGCCTGGCCTTCATCCCCACTCACTAATGTTTCACAAACAAACACTATAGCAGAAAACTAGCGTAGGAAAGGAAAAAATAATCCCCATTTTCAACTCCTCCTGAGTTACAAAACTGTTCTTTTATCTTTATACCAAAAAGTAACATTTAAACCAATGCCAGGCTCATTTGATGTAAAACCAATGGTTACTTTCAGTTAGGTTCATGGCCACAATTCACTTGACGACACTTTAAATTGTTTGTTTAACAGAGATGATGGGAACATACACCTGTGTGCAGATCTTTCTGTGACTTTCATGGAAAACAAGTAAATCACTCAACAGAAAGAGCAGAACCAATAAATGTGGCATTTTCACATTTAAAAAAAACAGCATTAACTGATCGTGACGCTGCACTGCTTTGACAGTCATCCAAGGCCTGACGTGAGTTTTAAATTGAATTTAAATTTATGGTACACCCGTGGGGTTGCTGTGGGGCTTGGGGTGCAGCTTGATTTGTACCAACATGTTTATTTTTTTAGGATTCTGCTTCAATAAGACCAAAATCTACCCTAAAAAAAGCTGCAACTGTTTCATTTATAGCTAATTTAATTTTTAAATGGACTACATACACTTATAGAACTGGACTTATTCCATTGTAGAAATTATAACTCAAGTGATCAAGGCACACCTGTGTACAGGTGTTAAAGCTCATAACTATGCAGGCAATTGTTCTGTGGTTTATTATTTAGGTTTTGTGTTTATCTGACACACAATTATCAATCAAGCTGAACTAATTAATTGTTTGAGCCTATTTGACACTTTAAATACTGTTTCGGTGTTATTTCCCACAGCAAAGCGAGACAATATGATGATGCCAATACTCTGAACAGCACAAAGGCTTTGTTTGTACAAGACCCCTGCTGATGTTTGAGTCATTACACAGAAAAATGTTGGGACAACAAACTACAAGCTTTAAAATTTAAAGACCTGAGTCATTCCCTAAACAACATTATTTACTACACAACAGTGTCTCAGAAATGAGAGTTACAAACTCTGACAGACATGGAACCAAGACACAATCAGAATAACAGACACTACAAACTGTGAGGGGTCGACTTGTTTTACAAAAATCCAGAATGTTCAACTCACGACAAAGAGGGAGTTTGTAAAGACATCCCACAGATCTGAGTTTTACTTCTCGCTCTGTTGCCCCCTCAGACAAACTGAAACGGTACTCCCAGCATGAGTGCAGAGGCACCAGGTCATAAGACCGGGGAAACCGTGATTTCACATTCCTGCTGCAACCACACACACACACACACACACACACACACACACACACACACACACACACACACACACACACACACACACACACACTGACCACAGACCCCAACAGAGGTCTACCATGTGCAAGAGGAGGAAAAAAGGGCTGAAAAAAAATCTACATAGACCGAGTCAAAAGAAAAAGAGAAAATTGCTTTTTGGATAAACCTTTTATGCTTCATGCTATGTTACAATAACACTAACCAACAAAGATAACTTATTTTCCTCCTCTCCTCTCATATTTGATAATATTTGATGTTCAGTTGGATCTTTGGTTCAGATTTTCCATTCAGCTCTGTCCAAACATTTTTCCACATGGAGCTTTGCAAGGCAAAACATTCAGAACATTTTGAGCTGGAATTCTCAGAAACAAAGATTATTGAAGGAGCAGAGGTCCAAAAACTCAAGAGAGACAGAGATAGAGTTTACTGAGAGTAGGGCTTATAAATAAAAGACTTGTTTTTTCTGAGGACATTTCCCATCAGATGATTGATCAGAAGTAGTAGTAGTTGTTGTTCTGCTCCACCGCTTGACCTTCAGCCTTCCTTCACATCGTAACCTCTACACTACTGACCACACGAACAGGAACGTGTCACTTTTCCCACAACTTTTCTCGGTAAAATATTGGTTTGCGACTAAATTACCAACTGCCCCAACACGTGCTGGTGCATTCGTGTATTTTTGTGTTTGCTCTGTAAGGCTAAATGAGTGTCTACCTCAGTAAAGTGCAGAGTCAGCATCCTGGAACAACAGGACAGAACGGAACAGGACAGTGTGGGCCGGGTGGGTCAGAGCGGAACTTGAGCTTTGCTGACTCCAGTTTTACTGACTAATGGCTCACAGAGAGTGCAGAAATACACAGAGGCCCTCAAACTGCAGTGGTATGGAAATTAAACAACAAGAAGAACTAAAATAGATATGCATTTGACAGAAGGTGCAAGGGGGAATTGAAGTGCTTTAGTCAAAACACCTGGTACAAAATGATCACTACATAAGACTAATAATGTGAATAAAGGCCATGTCTAACTTTTTAGATTGCCAAAACTAAAAGTGAGCTCAAAGTGTGAGGATCCCACGACTAATTTCTGTTTACAATCTTCATAAATAACTGGTTACACTCAGGGCAAATCCCAACTGAGCCTGGTAGTTAAGGGCTAATGGACAAGTTAAATAACTATAGTTAAGAGTCACACAGAAGAGGTGCATTTACTCTGTCTCTTTATCTTGTGCCTGCTCCGACTTATGGCACTCAATCAACTAGACTGGTTATTGAGAGCAAAACAGTGGTCAATTAATCCAATCCAAATATTTTGGAGTACTGCATTTGACATTAAAATAAATACTCTAGACCAGTTACTGGCTATGTGGTCAAACACTGACTTAAATATTAGCAATATACTCTTTAAGCCAATGTCTGACCAGTCAAACCTTCAGAGACAATGATGCAGAATGAATTTATGCAGTCACAAGCTCCATGACGCAAAGGACTCCTTCCAACAGTTTGACAAATTATGCAACAATGAACAATAGCCTGTTTGTTTACACACAGCCTTATCTGGTTTCCTCTGAAGTATTTAATAAACTCTGAGAGGAGAGTTATGGTCTGTGAAGTCAAACACCCCCTACTCCTTTAAAGAGCTATGTGGAAAAGCATGACTTCATTTTTTAC
>JARVGW010000506.1:10347388-10365063 GCA_031762495.1 Anablepsoides rubrolineatus | reverse complement strand
TACCCAGTGTTTATTAAATCAAAGTATAAACTTTACAAAGGAAAACTATTTTAGAACACAACTGATGCTTTATAAAAATTCATCATACTCCAAACTAAATGTTTCTGCCAACAGCATCTCCTCTATAACCATTACTGAGAACAATAAAAAAAAGAAATATCACTATCATCATATCATACACTTTATTTGGAAAAAAAGTTCAAGTTTTATTGACATGACTTCAAGCTTCTTTAGACAGTGGCACTGTGTGTTCTCATAAATGTACTGACATAAAATTTAAGATAAATTTGGCTTAACAAACACTGTGATTTTAAGAAGTAAACATGATACCAAAGTGCTTAAAGTGAAATATAAATTAAAAATAATATATAAAAAAATTAATCACACACAAATTTATCTTCCTGAGATTATTATCATAATAAGTGGAAATATTTCAAACTGGCTCCAAAGAAGATATTTCTGAATTCACTCATAAGTCACAGTTCTTCACACTGTCAGGAAAACATGAACAAAAACAGTCCAGAAATCCAACAAAAACCTAAAGAAAACACTTGCATTGTGCTTGAGGTAAAGAGAAAAGGTGTTTAACATTCATGCATTTGTAGCCCAAACATTTTAAGGCAATAAAAATTGTATAAAAATATCAAAATCTTAGCATAAATAAGACACATTGGAGGGTTTCACAGATCAGTTGTTGGCCCGTTTCTGAAGAACAGCAGCTCTCGCAATTGATAAATGCTCGTTGGGAAGAAATTCTTTTAACAGGAATGAAAGAAGCGTCTGTGAGTTTAAAGGAAAAAAAAGAAGAGTTAAAATGAGAGGCAACAAAAAGGACAGCTGAAGTAAATGTTGGGATACATACATAGAGAAGAATTTTATTTTCCTCGCCGTTCTGGAGAATATTAAAAATGGACTCTACGTCTGTCTTCTTCAGAACGATGTAACTAGAATCTACAGAGGAAACAAGACCAGGATCAAAACAGGTAAACATCCAGATGTGACAAAACAGAGCAGCAAGGCGTCACCTACATCGAGCGTTGATGAGGTCATGTGCTCGGTCTTTGGTCTCTTTCTTCTCATCATCGGAGCGAGGAAGAGGAGGCAGCTGCGGCGCCAGCTGATGTTCCAACTCTGGCCACAGTTTGTCCCGCAGGGTGTCGATGTACGCAGTCATCTGCTCCTCTGTTGGATTCAACTTGTTCAGGAAAGTGTTGATCTTCCTGGAGAGAAGATAGAATTGTGACTCGCTCATTAGAAAATACAACAAGGGTGTCTGTACTAAACTTACTTCTTTAAGATGGGCATCACAGGTTTCAAAATGGCATCAAATATGTTGAAAAGGATGGAATTGCCTGAAAAACAGCAATGAATACACAAGTTTTAGCTCCTGACAAAAAAGTCTTTTTTGCCACTAGTGGGCACAAATCCTTCCAACCAAAGACTAAAATTAGATCTACTTGATAGCTGCAAGTACTTAGAAAAAGGTTGAAGTATCTTAGATCATTTGGGGTTTTCTAAAACCAATATAAAATTATTTGTTTTGCATTTAATGTAGAGCTAAAACTCAAATAAGCTTATTTTAAACTAGAATTGAAAGAAGTTAAAACACACTGAGAATACAGATTTCTGTTAAGAATTCTTCAATTTGTAATGTTTTTCTGTTAAATAAGTAGATCAGTGTCTTTTTATTCATTTAGAATAAATGCCAGTTAAAAACTGCTGTTTTGTTTTGCTTGTTTCTTTGATTTGGCACAACCTAATTGTCCTTTATTCCACCACATTCTGTGCAGCCTTTTGAGATTTTATTGAAGGACACAAACTTTTTTTTTTACTTTTACACGGAATTTGTCAATCCATTGTCATCACTGTGGTGTAAATTTGTGCTTTTTAACGTCAAGCAGCAGATTTTAATCCTTAAGCCTTGATTTTCCGTGAAACACTTCACGACAGCCGCCTTTATAAAACAAAAACTGATTTGTTTCAGTGTCACATTTTCATCTATTTAAGTTGCTTCATTTTCTAAAGTTTTTCGCAGAATAGAGATTTCAGGGTATTCTAGTGCAGCACAACAATTTAACAAAGAAATTTGCCTTATTTTTTTCTGTTAAGGCTGCATTAATAAACATAATAGGATTCTAAAAGTTCTAAAAGTGTTTATTTTTCCAAGCGTTGCTTCTTTATTTTCATGTTTTTAATATCCTGCATGATTTTAATTTGTAGTAAATGAGGTTTTATTTTGAGCAGTTTTGTTTGTGAACAAAATGCTGCTAACCTGCCAGCTGTCAGTCATTCATTACCTGAACACCTGAAGGCACTACCCAGGGGAAAAAAACCTCTAAAACCAACATCATCACTTACTGATTAATGAGTAAATTTTCACATCAGGGTTTGCTTCCTGAGGCAGGTTTCAAGTTTAAAAAAAAGCTTCTATTTTTTTTTTTTTTTTAAACACTGAACATGAGCTGAAACAACTGGCTGTCAAAACTACAGGGGAAAAAATCAATAGGAGGAAAAAAAAAGAAAAAAAAAATAAGCTGCAGCAGGATTTTTAAAAGGTTGTTGTGAAGTGCACATGACAATATAATCTTCTATTAAAGGCTTGAACAAACCAGATATCTCTTTCAGCAGATCAAATATGGCTTTGGTTGCCTCCAGCTGCTCCCAGTTGACTTGGCCCCTCTGAGACTCGTCCCCTCTCTGCGGAGCGCCCGGAGTCTCCTTTCCTTTGCTCTTGTTCCCTCCCGCCGGCATCCTGATATTCGTCTTCTCCTTTTTATTCAGCTTTGTGCCGACGCGGAGCTGTGACAGCCCCTCTAAGCCCTCCTGCTGCGAGCATGCTGTTTCATCAAGCTGCTCTTCATCACCGCTGCTCTTTGCCGAGGCCAGGGACTCCTGTGACCTGGATCTGGTCAGTCCTTTGAGGATCAGTTTAAAGTGAGATGTAAAGGTATTATCAGGGTCCTCCGATTTGTCTTGGGAGGAGTTTTCATGCGATGAGTTAACAGCAGGTTGTGGAGCTGGGTTTGTTTCTGCCTCCTCGGGCTGCTGGGGAGAGGAGTTGTACTGGGAGACAACAATAGTTGGGAGTGCAGAAGCAGGAAGGTCTCTGCTGCACTCTGAATTCTGATGGGTCTCGACTGTAGGAGCTGAGGAGTCTGGATGTGGATCTGGCATTGGGTTCTCTTTTGGGACTTCTGTCTGTGGGTTAGAGTTCTGCAAAAAAAAAAAAAAACTGGTCAAGAGGAGACGGCCGACCCTGAGGGAAAGACCTTCATGATGGAAAACAAGCACAAACATAAACAAAGACATTTTCCCAAACATTACATTTAGTTTACTCTGGATGCTGTGCAACTTCTGCAACACAAGAAGAGAAGCCAACTTTTCCTAGGACATCTAAAAATAGATTTTATTAATAATACCCATATAGTTGTTTGTTGAACAAGTTAGGATATTTGACATTTTGGCTGCACATCGTTATGAGACCAAGGAAATTCATCTGTATACTATAAGCTAATCTGCTACCTGAAATTATCACTAAATGTTTGTCTCATTTATAGGCATGTGGCCCTGTCAGGGATCGCTGAACTATACAGGTTGAGACTGTTTGAACATTTAGATTTTTTTTCTTGTCTGTCTTTAGATGAATTTTAAATATAATGAATTTGAATTATGTCATATATGCATGAACGTTTGTTGAATATTTAAATGAAGTATTTATGGGAAAAAAAGGAAAAGTAACTATTTTTGGATTGTGTTTTTGTTGTTTTTAGCTTTTGTTTTGTGAAGCACTTTGTGCACCTTTTGGCTATACAAATAAATGCTGACTGATTTATTGATGTCTCAGCTACTAGCACATCATATTTTAGGTCAATAGATGTAAAACTACCTGAGTTATACCCATTTCTGTTTTTCCTAAAGTTATTTAGCTGCAGTGCCCATTTTGAACCAAGTTGGCTTTAAAATTTAGGTCATTTGATTAGTTTTATTACAATTAGTCCTGTGGTTCATGAGATATTTTACTAACAGACAAACGCAGGCAGGCTGCTAAATGATGTCTTCAGTTGACTTCAAGTTTTAAAAATAAGAAAATTTGTAGTCCCATGTTTTTCCTAAAACTGTCTTACAACCTACTATAAATCATTTTTTTTATTTTAATTTAGTTTTTGCTGTTTGATGGTCATTACAGTTTACTTATTTGAAAAGGTCTATGAATAATGAACTACTTTAATGGATTAAAAACATTGTCTATACACACTGGACTGTCCTGATTTCTAAGGTTCAGTATTTGCATCAACCAGTGAAAAACCTATTTAAGTCAACTCTGAGTTAAACCCATGCTTGTTTCCAATCTACAGCACTAAAGGTGCAGAATAATAGAGAGGAAGTAGAAAAAAATATATTATTTACTTGAACATAAAATGAAAGTAGTAGTTTTGCTTTGCATACTTTGAGACCTTAACTTCCTAAATGAAAAAACAAAAAACATTTTATATTTCACACAGCCACTGCGCAATAAGAGAAGCCACAGCAGTTTGAGTGAGCAGAACTTGTTTAGCTGCTGCTGGGTTGGGTCTGTGTTGCAGGTCAGTGACACTCATGTGGAAGTGCACACTGATAACATTAGTTTCCTGCAGAGATAAAAACTTGTTTTTATTGGTTTCTATGTGAAAGACTAGTATTAACAGAAAGAAGAGCAGGGTGTTTTTTTAGGGTGCACCAGAGCCTAGAAAATATAACAACCTTGATACACAATTAGATTTGGCTCTTTGTCCAACTCGACTAAGGTTGCATTAATCTTGATGAATATTGCACCTTCCTTTAGCCGAAAACCAATAAAGATGCAAAATTTACAACTTGAACAGGCAGCGTGGAAAAACAAAACATTTAAGGTGAATACATCAACGATACTTGCATCATAATAAAAAAACAAACAAACAAATCAGCAAGACCACCAACAGATGTCTCATGATGACTTAATTATCCAGCTGTCAATCAAGTCTGCGCCGACACAGCAGTTTGTTTACAAAGATCAAGATGCTTTTAGTTTAATTGCAATCACTGAACAAAAGAAACATGTTCCGCATATGCTTAATGAATTTATCAGACCAAAGATTTTCACTTTTCAAATGATCAATATCTTCTAGAATTACAAAATTTTGTTTAAATAGAATATGATTTTGTTCAAATTAACCAATTCTTTCAGCTCATCAGCAAACTTTAGCTCTCGGGTCGCAATGTGTTCAGCTGCGAAGATGAAACATCTTCAAAGGTCCATAAAGTGTAATGTGGTTATTTAAAGGGCTGTTAAGCCTCGTATTGACTGAGACACTCACGTGTTCTCATTTAATGCTTTCCAGAGCAGTGAAAACAATGTCATACCTAATGTTGCTGCTGTGTTAAAAGTATAGACAAACCACACAGAGACTGTGTTGAAAGACATTTGTGGAAAAACAATTTCATCCATTTAAAAATGTCACGATTAACTATTGAAACTGTTAGATTTTCCAGATGTTTTCGCACTAAAAGAAACCCTCAAATTCAGTTTCAGCCAACCAGGTTCATTTATCCAAATCATTTTCTGTTGTTTTGAAAAGATGAAACAACTGTTCTAGTTTTGACTTTAAAAATTGCTCGCAATAATGTAAGTCAATGAAATAATTTTATATGTTTTTCAAACTATTTCTAAACTTATGACAAGAGCAGAAGAGTTTTTACTGATTTAAAGAAGTCAGCTGGTTTAACATCAAATTTTTGTAATGAATATGAATGTATTTTTAGAAAGAGAATATATTGCAAAAAATGCAAAATTGTGTGTATTATTCCAAGTTTCATAAATATAAACATGTTTTGTCAAATGGTTGGTTGATTATAATCATAAAAAATGAGCACTTCTATTTTAAGCTTGTTTGTCAACCTGCAATTTCTCCTACCTGCAAACAAAAACACTGGAAGTGCAAAGAAATTCTCCTGGTGAGAATTTTATTTACTTGAAAAACTACTAAGTCCAGTTTCTCATCAGTCTTAGTCATTTGTTAACTTGGAAAAAAAAATAAATATTAAAATAACATCAATGAAACATTACCTCGTCTTCTTCATGGCCAGGAGTGAGGAAGTAGGCCAAGCCACTGAGCAGGCCCCACACACCATCATAATGCTCCTCTTCATTCAGCAGTTTATCAAGAGGACACAAGAACTGAAAAACTGGCTGACTGTGGCCAATCACATCATCTGAAACCAATTCCTGGAAGAAAGGGGAAAAAAAAGCAACAAAATGTTGAGCAATTGAGTTTTTTCACATTTATCTTTCAACATCTCTGAGGTTTCCAACCTGCAGGAAGTGTTTGACTGATGCTCTCGCTTCTTCTTTAACCTCATCATTAATGTTGGATTCATCCAGCTGTAAGATCGTAGAAAGGCTGGTAGAGTCCTGAAAAATAAATAAATAAAACGATTCAACTATATTTGGTAAACCCTGATGCTGTGTATTCTCTTTTCTGCAAACTTGTTGACTAAAAAAAGTGCAACAAAAACAGCTCATGCAGAAAGAAAATGGTTTTATTAATGTTAATTTTTGCCGCCAGATATAAACTGTTTTAAATCGTTTCAGGCAATAAATACTTTCTTGGCTACTGATGCAAATTTTCCCACCGAAACACAGGTTTAAATATTTTCTGCCTACATTTTCTTCACATGTCTAAGCTGTGTTCCTCTGACAGTGCTGCCTGTTTTTAGTGCCTGGTTAAAGATAAACACATTGAAGCACAGTTGATCCAGTGAGTCTCTTTGTTTAAACCATCTCAGTTCATGTGAAACAGTTTTATACATTTGTGTTTCATGCATCAGTCAAAAGAACTGATGTGATCTGTTGTGTTTGGGTCTTAGCCAGATGGTGAATGGTCTGAACTTACAGCCACACAAACCTTTCTGCACTGCAAAGAGAGGTTTTTGTCATTTACCCTGCAGCCATTGACATTAATGGAAAGTACAAAATTACACCTGTCAGTCAACATAATTTGGAAACCTTAGTCCTTAAGTAACAAAAACAAAAAAAGTGCTTTGCTTGTGGGTTTTTACCTGCCATCTGTTGCGGAAAAAAACAATATCTTTGTAGGTCTTCTTGATGTCCCACTGTAGATTTTCAGGGCTGTCTTTTTCCTCCAAGTGTACTGTAAAGATTAGCTCCTCTTCCTCGCAGTCAACCTAAAACAAAAGATGACCTTTGATCAGAAATCTGGCTCCAATAGTAACAAACCTGCCAACAACAAATTTACAATCAGGCTACTGAAAGCGTTTGACCACACAATCTGTGCCCCCCATTTACCCATCCACACACAGCCCTCTACAAAGTCTCTACAAAACTAATCTCAATTTTTCCATAGAGTCTAATCAGTGTTTTATATTGCATTCGATCCAGTATTGGGATCCGATACTAACATAATACTTTCAATAATTGCTCTAACCACTGAGCTTAAAGAACCACTGCATTGACTTTTCTCACTCACCTGAGGGATGCTGACGGACCAGCAGCCAACACGCCACATTTCATAAGACAACTTAAATTCTATCAGGTCCTCCTGGACGCTTGCCAGATAATCCTCTAGATCGCTGTCATCCTGAAAGTGTTAGATAAAAAAAAAAAGCAATTTAAATGTTACGTTTAACAGAATACCTTAATTTTAACATACAGTGGGACTCACCCTCTCAGAGTCATCCTGGTTGAGCAACGAACCCTCTATGCTGCTAGCATCGTCCTCAGACACGCTGCCCCGGGCCGCCATGATGGTCAAAATTAGGTCCTGCTCCACCTTTTTCATCTTCTTCTTCTTGGCTTTCTTGGACTTCATCTTGTCCACAAATCTGGACCAACCTACTCTTATTCTGTGGCCTTTAATTTTAAAGAAATTGTGAGGAAAATGTTGAGTTTTTTTTTTAGCTTCTTTTGTGCAAATTTACAAAATGTATTTCCTATGTGTACTGAGAAATCTACCTTTTCTCTCACTTCCCTTTATAAAGGATTTAATAATGCTTTATAAATAGGTTATTAATGAGTTAAAGCTTTAACAATTTTAAAAATGTATTTGGCAAGATTATATAGAAGATTTCATATTTTTTCTATATAAATTACATTTTAAATAATCAAGCTTTGCTATAAAGTAGATAAAACGTTAAAATATAAAGTTGTTTAAAGAAATAAGAGAAATTAGCAATAAATTAGATTTACCTGAATGAATAGAAGTACAACATTTAGTGAGCCTGCTTTAGCATTTTAAAATAGTTTTTAATGATTGCAAATGCTCTATAAAGTGTTCACAAACTAATGCACAGCCTGTTTATATAGCATTAATAAATCCATTAGGTAGTGGTACCAATTGGATTTTGGAGACCAAAGAGGATTTTGGCTGCAACTTTGAACAGCTTTTTGCGTTGTAACAAAGTAGATGGTGGCAAAATATGTCAGCAAATCTATTCAGGCAGGACAAAAAGGCAAATCAGCAGTGAAAGCGTGATTAGCATTCATACCATCACTGTTATCTGTGCAACAGTCTAACGATCTGTATTATGACAAACCACCCTGCCTATCAAAGTTTCATTGCAAAAAATAAAGATTTATAATATCACAGAATTTATCATCATCATGATTTAATCTACTCTCATTCAGTCATCATCTGTGTTGCATTCTTTTCAATACAGAGTGACAACACAGAAGTTATTTGGCATTCAAAGTGTCAGTGTTGTAATTAGCTGTCTGGACGAACAAACAAAAACGAAACAAGAAACTAATTGAGCACTAAAAAGGCAGGCTGGAAGAAGAAATTATAATATCATAGCTGACAACACATTGTTATTCATCAAACTGTTGCAAGAGACAACGTGAAGACGTGATCGTTTATCTTCTGCAAACTTTTGTATTAAAAATCTCAGAATTTGCACTGAACTCGGAGATGAATAATTTATCAAACCTACCTCTCCTTTTGCTTCCGACATCAGAACCTGGTGAATTCTCTGCTCCTGGCAGGCTCCTACATTCACATAAAGAAAATACAAACTAATTCAAGTCAGATCCAATTTTAGACACACGCAGTGGGTGTTTCTGGTATTTCACAAACACTTGGTCGAGTCAGCGGGGTGTATAGATGACAGCCACTCACACTTTGCCGCCTTCCCCATCGCCGTCACCCTCCTGTGAAGCAAGCGAGGCCTGATCTGGGTCAGATACAGGCTGCTCCTCTGCAGGGCTCTTCAGGGCAACGCTGTCGAGCTGATTCACCACCAGCTGGTTCAGATTGTCGGGGTCGGACAGCCAGTTCACCAACAGCCCCAACCCTGAGAAAACAGACGCCACAGTCAACCTACAAACTTTACTTCTTCTTAAACAAAACCAAAAGACTCCAGAATATTGTCTTATGTCTTTGACCATGTGTATGTGAACCATTAGTTAAATTAAAGAAAAACAACCCAGAGTAATAATTAGATATAAATCTACACCTACTTCTCTTTGGACGTTAACTCAATTCAATTAAAAATGGTCACAACAGCTAACTGACCAGAGCTAAAATTGACTGATGTGGAAGCAGTTAAGAGAGAGAGAGAAAGAAAATGGCTCAAAAGGTAGAAAGGAAGAAAAGAATATTGGTCTGTTGCAAACAGCTCATCTCAATGAGAGCAGTCATTTCTACCCATTTATGGATGTTTTTAGTTTGTGTGCATTCCTGCAGTTTTCATTTCAGAACACCCATTCAGAAGAAAACAGAACATAAACATAGGAGAACAGGTGTCCTGGGTCACTATTAATCATTCAACTGGTTAGCAGAGCTTAGCTTTGGTAGCATATATTGTTACACAGAATGCAGCACTCCGCTGAATCATGCTGGTTACTTTAACACAAATTATTAAATATTACAAGCTGGTTTTGCCTCTGATTTATGCAATATTTACACAGTGTAAATAATATTATATATTTAACTATTTATAGGTTTCTAGTAGACAAACCTGACCTGTTGAGGAGGTGGTTAGACAATATCAGTAGAGACACGTTTCATTCTAAAGTATCATCAGGTATACAGAGAACATTTTCTAAATGTTTACTGGTAAATATTCATTATTATCGTTATTATTTACGACAGATAAAATAATAATTATACTTTATTACTAGTTGAATTCATAATTTTTCAACCAACTAAAAAGTCTAAGTTAGAAATTTGAACAGAATCGCTGTTTATTTACAAAAACCCATCTGATAAAATTCAAATAAAGTCACTAGTGTTGTACGTTTTTTATATAAATGCAGCAGTTTCCATTTCCACTGTATAAAAAGTGACTTGTGCATGTGACCTAGTTACAATTTTAATCTGAAAATGTTACAGAGAAGCATCACGTCTCAACACGTTCAGCTGCCTTCAGGTAAAATGGGGAGAGCGTACATGTTTAAAATGACATTTATTGTAAAGAAGGTACTTATAGAAGCACAAAACCTTTTCTACAAAAAGACTCGTGAGATAAAAGTTATCCGTTGCTAAAAAAAAAAAAATTAACCCCCTAAGAGAAATTGGAGGATCAGAGCATAAGTGTCTTTTCTTTCGTAGAACCTAAAATTCCTCTCTAAGCTCTACAATGCCACTGACAATAAAGGATTACACAGAATTCCCACTTCTGAAAGAGGCAGAGCAGCTTAGTCCTTATATAACCCAGTGTTACTGTAGAAAGGTGATTTAGTCCTTTCTTACCCTTTAAGGCAATGATCTCATTTAAGGCACAACGGTTGATTTCTTGCCCCCAAAACGACTCGGCGAAAAGGTTCCGTATCAGTGCATCAGAAAGCTCTCTGAGAACTGCCACTTCCACTGCAGCAGAACTGAACAAAAGCTCTCTGAAACACAAAAACACAGGAAGTCCAAATGAGCACTAAATATTTATCTCCGCATCTAATAAGATCATGGTTTTGGTAACTCACTTCACTTTAAATCTCCACATGAAGCAGCTCAAAACATGGTTAATAATTCATAGGAGAAACAATGAAGTCTTATAGAGTTGAGATGTTGTCCTGAGTGCAAAGAGTAACCGCAGCAGCACCAGCATGAATTCTGACTCCCGCTAAAAGGCAGAATAATCTGTACCTGTCAGGCTGCTTTGCATTATGAAAGTGCTGGGTTAGAATCCTAATGGAGCCCACCACCGCCTGGCAGATGTCAAAATCTCTGGACCTCTCGATGACGCGGTCGATTATGAAGTCAACCTCCCTGCTGAGCACCCTGTGCAGAGGCTGGTGCTCGCAGGGCTCGGGGACGCCGTACCAGGGCTGGACATGCCGAGCGTAGGCGCACTCGAAC
Source organism: Anablepsoides rubrolineatus (assembly GCA_031762495.1). Classification (NCBI taxonomy): domain Eukaryota; kingdom Metazoa; phylum Chordata; class Actinopteri; order Cyprinodontiformes; family Rivulidae; genus Anablepsoides; species Anablepsoides rubrolineatus. The sequence goes on along the minus strand of JARVGW010000506.1, from coordinate 10,353,736 downwards.
ACTGAGGAGAACCGCAAGAACGTCAGGGAGTCACAATGAAGACAAAGTAAATAAATAAATTAGACAGAACACCCCCACAAAACATCCAACCCAAATCCCTAACCAAAAAAAGCTTTTTAAAAAACAATTAAATAAGTCTGAATATAACTCTAAACTAAGCTCATGTGACAGAATTCTCCTCTGAACATGATGGAGATAAGATAATCGCATTTACATCAATCTGTGAAGCACATGTCCTGGTTATCCTAAACATGACTTTAGTTAAATACTGCTGCAATGTTTTCTGAGAAAGAAAATAAACTCAGCATAAAAAGGAAATTAGTGTTTGGTAGATCTTCTTTGTTGTAACAATGCTTCCTGACAATCAATGTTATGCTGTTTGAAAGCCTGTTAATTTCCCTTTTAAATGGTGCCACATTTGTAAGGAACATGCATTTGTGGGATGAGCAGTAGAGCTGAGTATGTGAGTGGTGCACATGAAAAATATGCCAAATCTTCTCTGCCATGACCAAACTGTTCATCCTACAAATGCATGTTCCTTATAAACGTGGCACCATTTAAAAGGGAAATTAACAGGCTTTCAAACAGAAGCACTGTTACAACAAAGAAACAATCTACCAAACACTAATTTCTTTATTTTCTGTTTAAGTATATTTAGGAAGTTCTCAGGTAGTGTCAGGCTTAGGAGCCTCAGGGTCTCATCTCTGCTTTTTGGTTCTGTTCATCAGACCATGACCTTCAGCAAGCACTGGGTGTTTCACAGCAGAGTGTGAAGCAGCTGGGATGAGAGTCAACTCCTCCAAGTCTGAGGCTATGGATGCACTCATAACACACATTTTTTTAATCCCCAAAACTGAGTACACCTTAAAATAATGGGAAAATATTTACTTTCAGTCTCATGGTATCTCCCCCACACTCCCAAAACAAAATACAAAATCCATCCCATATAGCAGTCACCCCCTCACAGCTTACATTACTCCTCCTCTCAGCTGAGAGGGGATTATTACACAGCCTTTAAAACTGGACATATTCACTTTTTTAGCCATTAAATGGATTTTGTTTTGTACTTGAGAGTCTCTCAGAGTGCAGAAAATTTGAATGCATAGATATCTTTATATTCTATTTGGGTCAATTTTTTCAACCCATTCAGATTTGTCTAACATCAATGACATTTTCTGAACTATTACATCACAGTATTTGCAACAAAACTGCCAAATAAAATCTGGACTTCCCGATTACAATTTGCTCATCTTGATTCTCCTCTGATCCGAGTCAGACTTTGGCTCATTTGTAAATGAAAAGTTTCTACCCCGTTATATAGCCATAAACCCCTCTATCAAGCTAGAATGAACCGCTCTGGAAGCTGGAGGGGGGGGGGGGGGAGGGGAAGCTCCTCTTTCAATTTTACAAGGGACAGCATCAAAACGCGTTGTTCTGAGACACATCTCAGAAAAAGGGTTAATGAGGAGCTTGTGGAATTACAGTAAGGAGGAATTCAGACCAAAGTGTCACAGTTCCACTTCATAGACCCAAACTGAATGATTTAAAAGCATGTTATGTCTTGTTTGAAATTACGAGTACACGCTCAGTATCAATACGAGGCAATAACTCAAATGGAAACAGGTGAAATGCTCCCCCTAGTGTGATGGTGAGTTTTTAACCTCAGGGAGAGAAGTTCAAGCATCTGGGCAAAACTCCTGATTTACTAGTCTGTCTGCATTTCAACCTGCGTCGATGGTAAGATATGATAAGAGGTCCCGGAAGCAGCTGAAATGGGTACTTCCATACAGTGGCTGGGCTCAGCCTGGTTGATGAGGTGAGGAGGTTCACCATCTAAAAAAGGGAGGTCAGAGCAGAGCCGCTGCTCCTCTGCATTGAAAGGATTACTCTCTCGACTGCATCAAAAGTGCTCTTAAGATGAAATCTGATTGAATGATACAGAGCTTTAAAGCAGTATTGAGTGTAGGGCCGATTTGTAAGTGATGAACTGCACAGAAGAGGCTGAAGTGGAGCTGAATCTCTACCTCATTAAAGATCTGGCAGCTATGAACAGAGCTAACGAACAGACAGAAAGGGGAACTGTTGCATTTCTCTGGCGGTTTCGACAAACCACTCAGTTTGTTAAAAAGGGGAAAAAGTCGAACATTAAAATCAAGAAGCAGTTATAATGCAGAACTATTTTATTTCAAACATAAACGTAGCACAAAAAGTAGGGACATGTGTGTTTTGTAGATTATTTCTTTGTTGTAACAAGGACTCTTGGATATAAATCTTATAGTGGGCCCATAATTGGCAGCACCTGTGGGGACAAGAGTCAATAACAGCAAAAAAAGCTGTTTGGCAGAAAAAAAATTGGCAAATTCTTTATGTGCACTCAGTTCTACTGCTCATCACACAAATGTGTGTTCCTTACAAATGTGGCACCATTTAACAGGGAATTTAACAGGCTTTTTAACAGTATAAGACTGACTTTTGCAACAAAGAAATAATCTACTAAATACAAATTTTCTTACTTTTTGTACTAAGTATATATTTAAAAGTGTGTTTACATGTACTAGGAAGATATAAACTTTGTTATTTAGCCAAAGTAAAAGTATACGAGTTCAAAAGTTAATTCAGAAGGGTTGACTGATTATGGCTGTGCAAATCATTTGTTTTTATTTAGACCCAAGAACAAACACCAACTCATTATTCTTGTCGAACTAATAAAATCAAAGCTTGTTTGAACTTTCAGGAGCATAGACGTGAAATGCAAAGCATTCATTTTTTTTCTTACTCTGAGGCACTAATCTCATCAGAACCAAAAAAATCCGCACAAGCTAATTTGATTATTGCTGCGCAAAACAGATGCAAAGCAAACACAGCTGATAATGCTGTATGAAAACCTCCAGCTCATTTCCTGTGTGTAACACACCACAGCCTGGCAGAGCAGAACAGCAGCTAATGTAGTGTTTTCCATCTTCTCCCTCCTCACAGCTCCTCTTCTCTGCGTGTAACACGAGCCGGGTGTGTTTGTGTGTGTGTATCTACGTTTTTTTTTTTATCTGTGTCAAGTTGAAACAGAGCTGATGACAGAACTTGTGACATTTGCCTCATAAAGACACATTGAACAAACATGGTTCACCTTGCTGCAGAGACTTCTTGACCTGTGGATACTGAGAGCTCAGGGAGTTGTTCTCAACAGTCTCTTTATTGTGAGTCAAGTCGAAGGACTCTCCAGCAGTTTCCTAGAAAACAAAAAAAAGATTTAACATCACAAGTAAAGGTGTGTCAAACAATGTCCAACCTGTTGTTCAGGCCTCAGAAAGGAAACATTACTCTCACTGGGTTAAAAGTACTTGCGTCTGTCGTGTTTTGTACTTTGATCAAACTTTTGAATGAGTTCTTGCTTTATACAGGATAGTGTGTCAGAGAGAAGCTGCGTTTATTCAAACGCGCACGTCGTGACCCATAAAAGCGATTTCTGCTCACGTTAATCCCGAGTTTGCTACTATTGACGACAGTTTGTTGTTATTGAAAACAAAGTGCGGTGAAAGTAGCACACCTGAAGCGGGTGTTCCTTCGTCTCTTCATCAGTCTGGGTGCTGCACTCCCGCCCGTTGTTTCCGAACAAATATGGAACAGAAAGGCAAAAGAGGAAGCATAGGAAGTACTGTGTCACCGTGCGACCGTAGTCCGAAAAATACCAAATCAGACCGAGAGTTAAGGCGATGGGAAGGCGCCACTGGTGCATCTTCTTTCCCTTTACAGGAGGCTACTCTAACTGCTGGCGTGTCTCTCTTTAAACAAAGCGACAGCAGACCTGTTCGGCCGCATCTTTAAAGCCGCGAGGAGGAGGAGAAAATACAAGAAAAAGAGGCTGTTCGCTCCTCCAAACCAAGTCAACCAGCGGAAAAAAGAGAACTTTAGTAAGATAGTTAACGCGGAGCTGTGATTGGCTGATGTCAAGTCCCCCCGAGTGCAAGGTAGTTCTGGGCTGTGAGCGGGCCCCCTCTAGTGGCCACCCCTATGCATGACAGCGAGGATTTTAAAAAATCGACTAATTAGACAAATAAAATAATTTCAGCAAAGAAAGTCAGAAATTTACAATTTAAAGTTATAAGCTTTTACACGAAGTAGCATTAAATAAAAAAAACAAGGACACTAATAGAAATAAGAAATATATACAAACTGTTTAAAAGTTGATTTTTTTTCTCTTCTAGACAACTAATTTTTGAAGTATTTTCATTGAGCAAAATCAAGGGTCTGCAACCTTTGTGTTTAAAATAGTCATTTTAAAATAATCTCTTTACTAATAATAGCTGGGGCCACAAAATTTACTTGGCTCTTAAAAACATATTTGACAATTTTGTGTAGGCTCTTGCATTGTCCCGCTGTAAACTTTACTATTCCACCTTTTGCTTCGCTTTATATGTAAGAATGTTACCTGCATGCCTTGAATCTCCTATGGTGGCCATGTGGAAGTGCCTAAATGCTTGCTGGTACAAAGCCCTGCCTATTTGTATACAGATCCTCACTGGAGCTCAGTTCCCAGCTGAACTCCCACCTAACAACCCCTCCCCCAAAGCATTGTTGTGAAGCTGCGTTGAAGTGGGAGTGTTGGAAATGGTAGGAGGTTCTTAAAGAGACATAGGCCAATTTCAAGGTGTTTAGATAGACTATGATGTAATATCAATTTTTTGATGTATATACAGCATTTTTATGACAACTGAAGGTAACATAGTTATTTGATTGTTGTATAGAACTGAACTATGTGCTTGGAAAATACATAACCCCCCTTCAAATTTAGGGCACTTAATGGCACTTTTACCTCTAAATGGACTGACTGTAAGACAAACAGACTGACTGACTGTAAGACAAACACAGACAAACAGACTGATAGGGACGGACAGACAGATGAACAGACAGACACTATTTTAAGGTCATTTAGTTATGGTAGCCATCTTGAATCAAGTTGTATTTTTCCCCAGTTGTAGCAATGAGGCCATGATCCTGTGACATAATTCAGTCTAACAGCTGAGGTTATGTAAGAGGCCAGCTGACACAAAGCTCTTAGTGAGTGTAACCACACTGTTGTGCAGTTCTGCATGTGGAAAACAGACACTGATTATTGTGTCGTTTAACTCCAGATATGAAGTGAGCTTTTTTATTACCTGACACGTTACACATCTAGTTAAATAGACTTAGCAAAGAAAAATCTGCTGTTTTACAGTAGATTCTCCTGTTAGGCCAACAATTGTCTTTCTTTGACTTCTGTTTTAGAGGGGAAAAGAATGTTATGTATACAAAAAAAACCAACAACCTAACATTTTATTCAAGCAGATTTTTCAGATCATTGCAGCTGTATGGTGGAGAATGTAGTGTATTGATGGTGAAAGTGTGAACCGCACATGTTGAACTTGTTAACCTTGATGTCAGTGTGTTTCTGAAACACTCCAGACAGACGGCATGTAAAAAGGAAAAAAAAAAAAAGACTGATATTCCTGCTGAAGTTGAAAAGGATGAAAGATCAATTAAATGCACTCCCTGCCGAGAGCTGCTTCCAGGGATCGACCGAATAACTGATAACACCGGGTCAGTGGTCATGTTCAAGACTTTAATGATCCCTGAGAAGAAGATTAAACAGTCTAGTGGAAAAAAATGTGTACAAGACAGACAGAGAGACAGACTCAGTGTAAAACTTTTGCCTTGCAAAAATGTCCCATGAAAAAAAGAAAATACATATATGAACTCAAAACGTCCTGCCCTGAGAAATTTCAAGTAGGAGTCTCTGCAGTACATAGGGGGAGTTTCTTGGCTGTATGGACAGAGTGTGATTGGTGGAGGTCTTTGGTGTGGGCGGAGTTTGTGAAAAATGTCAGTTTCTTGGCTGTGTGGACGAGGCTTGCCTTAACCATGATTGTCGGATTTTAGAATACAAAGTTTCTTGAGTGTGGGTGGAATTTGTATAAACTGCGATTGGTCGGATTGACGTGTCTTGTGGGTCAAGTTGAAGTAATGGTAATAGTAAAACATGTAAGAAAATGTAAACATAACTGACTTCAATTTTAGTGCGGCTAGCACTTCATGTCATACATTATAACTAATAATATTCATATTAAAAATCATACATGTCAAGGTGTACAGAATGTCCACAATTTACACAATTTTTCCATCATTTTGCAGGTCAATCCGAGAGACCCAGACTTCACTCTCCCCAACCACTTGGGCCAGCTCATCTGGGGGAATCTCAAGGCGTTCAGAGGCCAGCTGAGAAACATAGTCCCTCCAACATGTCCTGGGTCTTCCTCTGGGCCTCCTCCCAGTGGGACGTGCCCGGAACACCTCACCAGGGAGGCGTCCAGGAGG
>JARVGW010000506.1:10315506-10333673 GCA_031762495.1 Anablepsoides rubrolineatus | reverse complement strand
TGTGATTGGCTGATTAGAAATTAAGTGTTAACGAGCAGTTGGACAGCTGTACCTAATAAAGTGGCCAGTGAGTGTATGCGTCTTTCTCAGCTACAATTTTGCTATTTTTAGCTACTGTTTTGCTACTATTGGCTTTTAGCTATGTTTCATTATTTTAGCTACAGTTTTTATAATTTTAGCTTTTAGCTGCTTGGGCGTGCCGCCCAAGCAGACCACGTGACCCTTTTGCTACCTCTTCTTTTTAGGTACATTTTAACTATTTTAAACTAGCATTGTGCATCTTTAGCTTCTAGCTAACATGTTTCTTTCAGCTCTCAGCTACAGTTTTGCCATTTTCAGCTATTGTTTTGTTATTTTAGTTAGTTTTTATAGTTTTAGCTTTTAGCTGCTGTTTTGCTACATTTAGCTTTTATCTACTTTTCCTCTACTTTTAGCTATCATTTTTTTACATCTTGATTTTAGCTGCTGTTTAAGCACTTCTGGTTTTTAAATACCGATTTCATTGTGCCATTTTAGCTTCTAGCTAAATTAAGATTCATTCAGATTTCAGACACAGTTTTGCTCATTTCAGCTGTTCTGAAATTTTTAGCTTTTAGCTACTATTTTGCCACTTTTATCAAAAGCTTTTCTGGTTTTAGCTTTTAGGGGCTGTTCTACTACTTTTAGCTTATACCATTTTTCTTTTATTAGCTTAGTTTTACTAATTTTAGTTTTAGAATCTGTTTAACTACTTTCAATTATGTTTTATTAATAACAGCATTTTTTTTATTTATTTTATCTAATGTGCTAATTTTAGCTTCAGCATTGCTAACTGAAGCTACGGTTTTGGTACTTTTAGTTTTTAGCTAATGTTTGACTAATTTCTAGCTTGTGCTGTGCTTATTTTAGCTGCTGCTTGTTTTAGATTCTGCTAGTTTTAGCTTCTTCTAGTTTTAGCATTCACACCACATTTTACAGAAAATGCAGATCCTCTGCTACTCCTGAAAAGCCTTCAGAATTGACATAGCTATGAAGCTATATGAAGTTCGATTGTCATGCGGTAAACAGCTCTGAAGATATTTACAGCTGACATTGGAGAGAGGAGCATGCTGTTCCACCTTGTTCGTGGTATTCCTGCAGTGCTCACACTCAACATGATTTTCCCCGCCCCACCCTGCGTTGTAGGCTACAATCCTTTCACAGTCAGAAAGGCACTCATGTTCCTGAGCGAGTGCAGTTATTTCAGCTCCTACTCAATGCAACACAAGCTCAAACTAGGCTGTATTCTGGCCATTTGAAAAAATTGTGATGTCTAAAACGACAGCTAATAAAAACATTTGTAAGTGATCGTACCTTTATTGTGTTAGCTGTGAGTCCATTCCACAGTGACAGGACGCCCTTGGTTTTAACAACCTGTATAAAACAGTCGATCATTCCTGTAAAATGAACGTCGACTCCACCAAAATGAGGAAGACGGGCACTCTGCGCCTGATGAAAAAAATGAGAATAAAAATAAGTGAATTGTAAAATTGTTACTAAAGGTCAAGAAACTAAAACCAGAGAAGGTTAAGAGAAGGACAAGACACGTCAAAATATTTTCAGAGGAAATAAATAAACAGGATGATTAGCTACAGGACACTTTTTACTATGTGTGCCTACGTTTTTAGAATTATTTTCAAGCAAAAAAAAAAAACAAATAAGAAATGATTTTATAATGACAACTAAGTTTAGACTTTTTTTGTATATTGACCTAAAAGAAAACCCCACAAAGACGACTATAGTCACCTTTACTGATATTGTAAGATTTCTTAGGAAGTAGAATTTAAAGTCTACAAACAGGAACAAACAGTCGAAGAAACACAAACATCTCTGTTTTCACAAAGCTTCTCCAAAACAGCACTGAGTAATTTCAGGTCTTCCATAGAAAATTTCAACACATTTGTGTTTTGTGTGCGTTTCCTCCTAAACAAACCAGCTTCTGTGTTTTCAGTTGAGTCACTGTAATCATGCATCACATACTATTTAAGGACAAGCTAATTAAGACTCATTAAAAGTCCTATTATTGAAATTACAGACATGTAAATGTGGTTGAAAAGCTAAGTATGAATTATATAATCACTCAGTGTAAAACAACACAGTCTTCTCTTTAATTAACCACAGCCCTGCAGACTGAACGTCATGCGATGTGACAGAGGATATGTGGCTTTTTTTTTTGTTGAGGATGATGTCGTTTCACCTCCAAGGAGGTTTCCCTCAGTTCTGACTCCCATAGACTGTTAGATATTTAACCTTCCGCGGGGCGTGTAGCACCTTGAGCGTCTTTGAGTTCACGCCGGTCGTGTCGTAAACTGGGCCGGCCATCACGTGGGCGGTCAGGATCACTGAGGTCACATGCGGGTCTTTTGGAATTTGTAGTGGAAACATCCAGTTTGGGTAACAAAGTTAAACTGCACAGTATTTATGTTAAACCATTAGCCAAAGCTTCTGAGAACATCCTGAGATTTATTATTTTTTTTACTATATTCTGTGTTAATGTTTAACTTTGATGTTTTGATGATAAAGACTGAATCACTGAATTAAATCTTTATGCGTTTCTGTTAATTTAACGAACTGGAAACACACCGCTCTCAGTGCTCCTAATGTCTGACACTTATCATCTATATTTGGAAAACTTATCTATAGTGTGGGTAGACCTGGGCCACATTCACATTCTCAGCTGCTGTTAAACCTTGTGCCATCTAATAATAGGCAGACGAGACCCGGATGCAGCGATCTGGTCTTTGAGCAGCCATTGTTTCCTCTGTGTCCTCTGTAACTCACAGTAAACATCTCAAACGTGACCGAAGATAATCATAATACATTTCTTTATTCAGTTATAAAAAAAAACACACACAAGGAATCTGTTTATTTAAAGTTTTCTACAGCATTTGTTTAAAGCAGTGTGTTCAAAAAATAAGACCACTCCTGATCCAAGACACTTTTCTTTTTCAGTTTTTCAGAGCCAAATAGTGCTGGTCTTGCAGATTTACTTAGACTGATCTTTACTACCCTCTAGTGGAAGAACAGTGGTACTACAGTCATAAAGGGAAAAATTAATTTCATAGAAAGATGTATAAATATTGTTTATTAAAACCTTAAATAACAGCTATATTTCACAAAATGTCAGTGACTGAATTAGAGCTGAGGTTTTTCTAACCAAAAGGTGTGAATTGATTAATAAATCTATTTTTCTTCCTACTTAAACAATAACGATTGTAGTTAATTTGGGCTGCATTTATTTCTGATTTACTTCTGACTACAGTACTATTTTTTTAATACAGAAAAGAGGATGAGGGTAATGTTGCTGATTAAAAAAAAGATTTTAAAATTTCTGGTAAAAAGAAAATGTTTTTTTCATTGATTTTTTTATCTATCCATCTTTTATTGCAAGAGTTTGTGATCATCTTCATCAGTTATTAGTTGAAAGGTGGTCTACACCCTGGACAGGCTGCGAGCCCATCATAGGGACATTTAGAGACAAACAAGTCATGGACAGTTTGCAGTTGCCAGATAATCCAACCTGCATGTTTTTGTCCTGTGGGAGGAAACCAGAGTACCCAGTGAAAACCTGTGAAGGCCCAAGTTGAGTGTCGAACTTTACTGCTCTAACCATTGCACCACCACACCGTCATTCTATATCCATAACACACAATACAATCAAAGCCCATATCCAAGAAAAGAAAAGTGAAGATAACTAACCTGCATTTTTCGTTTGACAGTTTCAAAAGGGTACGAAAGAGTTTGAGCCACTCCCGCGGCAATACAGCCATTAATAAAGTTCTGCAGTGGAGTAAAGCGGGAAGGTGTCTCTTGCCAGAGCTTTTCCAGGTTCATGTAGACCATATAACATCCAACAGAAAAAGGAAACGCACCTGTGGACAAATAAATGATACTGTTATTTGTATTAAAACTCAAGTACGACATGTAGAGCAAGGAGGTAAAAATATGGTTTATTTCTTTCCCTATTTTGGCCATAATAAAATTCCATGTCTGTTGATCCCAGAGAAAAACACAGAGATATTTTACCTGCTACCTGAGCACACCCTATTGGAAATTGAACAACTAAAAACTGTGCACACACCCAGGACAGTGAGGGGAAATCCTCTGTAAAGAGCGTTCAGCCCTTCGTTCCTGCAGATCTTTGAGATGGTCTGGGCTATGCTGATATATGTGCGCTCTCTGCAGTTCTGAACAATAAGTCTGGTCTCTGCTACCTCCAGAGGGTACGTGACCAGAGCTGCAGCAACACCAGCAAGACCCCCGGCAAATATGGCCCTCCACTGAGAGATGAAGCCAAACTCGTCCATATGAAGGTGGACTATCCTGCATAGACAAGACAGCAACAAATACAGTTAATATCTCAACTTTTGAAACATTCAGTTTGAGTTATTTAACTTTTCAATGCACATTGTTTTTCCTTATTACACAAGTTATATTTAAACATAGCCAATTGTTTCATTTTATTTGTTTATCACATATTTAGGAAGGGAAACAAAGCTTGAATTATTTTGACATAAGCTGCAGCTGGCTCTTGGGAGAAGTTTGAACACCTCTCTGGTGGGTAAAGAGCTTAAGCTTGGTTGAGAGGTACCAGCTAGATATAGTGAAGTTCACCTCATCATGGGGTGTGGGTTACAGAACTGATCCTCTTGAGAGAGGCTGGACTTTCTTACATAGTAAGCAACTTGTTGTTTCATTATACTAAACATGAAAATAATATTAGCTGTACTCAAGATGCTAAAGTCATTTAAAAGAATATTAAATTATCTTTAATCATTCATTTTTAATAATTTACCACAAGGCCGTTAACAGGAAGCCTTCTGCTGAATAACACATGTGAAAACATGTTTCCTGGAACACACTGTACACTACAGGGAAGTACTTTATGCAGTAAGTGTGAGGTGGGTTTATAAATAGATACATATACACACACATTATTCATAAACATGTAAACACACACAAACACTGTTTAGAGTGTAACCTTGGTTGAATTGTTCTGTATTGAATTGCTAGTGCGTTCACTGCTTCCTCTATATTTTGTAGTCATGCTGTCAGCTCTCTGATTTGTTTTGTACTTTAGTAACCTTACGTAGGGATCAGTACACCCTCAGTTAAGGCTCACAGGCAGAATTCCACTTCATAACGGACTGTAGCTTTGTTCATATCCTTATCTATACCCGGTTCTTCCTTTCAGGGTCGCGTGGGTCACTGGTGCCCATATCCAGCAGTCACAGTGCGAGGGGTGGGGTACACCCTGGACAGGTCGCAAGTCCATCACAGACTCGATTAAGACAATATTGACTAAATAGATTAGACACAATAAAATGACTTAGTGAAAAATGAAATTGGCAACTTTAACTTTAGCAGCTTTAGTCAAACCACTAGAATTGCTTTTTTTTTTTTACTACATATTTTTTTCTATTTGCTGACAGTTCATCAGTTGATTAACTAGTTTTGAGACTGATAGGTAGCAATGTTTAACAGAACAATTGGTTTAGTTCTGATGTACATTTATTAACTCATTCAACTCTAAATAAACTGAAAATTTTGTTTAAAATTATCATTTTAAATAGAAATCTTACTTATAAACTAGTGTGTTAATTGTTTCTGTGCGTAATTACGTTTATTATAACATGTTTATAACTGTTTTAATGACCACTTGCTCCTAGTGGTGAGTTTTAAACCTTAAGACCAGCACAGACTGTTAACCAGACTACCTGTAAGACAAACTCAGGGCACGCTTAACCCAAGGTGCTTTAAAAATTGACTGAGATAATCCGGCCTTTTGATTGGTCAAAAGCTGCGCCTCGTACGGCAAAACAGGAAGTGCAATGTTTAACTGTAAAAAGTAAACGAACAGTAAAATAACCCAATTTCTGTTGAAAATGGGTCATAGAAAAAACAATGAATGCAAATATCAATTTATTTTAACACAAACATACGCGTTTCGCTTAATGTACACAGGTGTACAGTTAACTTTTTCAAGCTAAATTCTAACAATTATAAACATGTAAACAAGTGGCTATAATTTGACACAAACCAGGTCCAACCTACTTTTTGTATGTTGTGAGATGAACCGCGTTGTACGGAAACAAACGAAGACACGAAGTCAGGTTTCCTTTCCAAAACCCTCGAAGTCCCTCATTTCGGTAGATGACGATGAAACTTTGCCAGAAACCGCTTTTGCAGTGAAATGTCCCCACCTGGTTTTTAATTTTCACCACCTCCAGAGGGGACGTGACGGTTTTACTGAAGAAGCCGGAGAAGCCCATGCACACGAAGCTTTGGGAGCCGGTCACCCGGTTGTCGGTTCTCACCGAGGCCATCGCCGGTTGTTTGGCCTGAATTCTGAAGCCTGGGATCGATTCACTGATCTTCCAGGGCCGGGGGGACAGATTTGAGTGGACAGGTCAAGCATGTAAATATAGACAGTCTGCCTTCTGGCCCCACCGGTGGCGTTATATCACTTGCATTCAGTCAGCCCAATGGGGGAAGTTTGAACTCTATAACACCGCTAGGGGGCGCTCTTTGACCTCATTTAGGTTCCTATTTATATTCCCTTATGCAGGTATAGAAGCAGAATATATTCTATTATTATATATATATCTTATGGGAGGATAGATGTTTTTAAACTTTCAGACAAGAAATCACTGGTTTTTCATCTAAAATTCATTAAATTTTGGAGTTCCTTTCAAGATGGCCACCACTATCAACTGGCTTAAAAAAACAGAAATGGCTCAAATTAAGTCAGATTTATAGGTATTGACCTAAGTGACCTTCAGTGTTAAAAAAGTACAATAAGTCTAACAGATGTATTGTTTATAAATTTATTAAACCAGTTATTTCAACTTGATATAAAGACAACAGTGTAGTGTTAAACCTAAACAAATGTGTTTATTTGAAAATAATTCTGAAAATATTGCTAGCAACCCAGTTTCTATTTGTCTGAACAGGGTATTCTGTTTACCATCACGTTTACTACACTCTGTTAACCAGGAACTTAACAAAATAACTTATGTATTTTTAAAAAAAGTTCTTAGTTCTCGTTTCATGTGTTTTTGAGTGTTGTCATTTACATTTTGTTGGCTGAGAATATTTTCTCTGTTTTTTTTTTTTTTTAACATTTCGTTTTAAAACCTGTGATAGATGCTGTTAATTGATATTTTACATACATTTTATCCCCTATCGACACAGTGACTGGCACATAATGTGATACCAGTACATTCTAAATTTATTTGCCTTTCAACAGTGTTTCTTTGTTTCGTCTTGATATTTGCAGTACGGAACATAGCTGCAGCCAACATCAGCTCAACACATTTACCAAGAAGTCATGCATGCATGCAGAATGTAGCTTTATTTTTCTCTATTTATATATGTTTATTACAAAACATATATAAACTTAAAAATAAATCTTATTTTTATGTTTTAGGTTTCATTTGTATGGATGTTAGAGATGCAGCTGCCAGGGGAAAAAAGCCAAAAAAGAGCTATATGGGTGCAGTTACAGAGGACAGTGATATCCCTGAAGAGAGAACAGCTTAAAGAAGAAGAAGAAAGTTTCATTTGTATAAATTTAGTTATGCACCGTGATCATAGAAGTGGAAGTGAAACTTGTGACGGTTAAATCTTTGTGCTTTTTGGAAACAAATAGTTAAATTAGGTCATAACCTTTCAAGAATTTTGATCTTTGGGGTAACAGACACTAAGTGCAAAAAACATCCTAATATATGTTTCAAGACGAGGCAAGGTTTGACTTTTAAATGAACTGAAATTTAGTTTTTTTCTGTTTTGTAGCAGTTCATTTTTTTTAGTATGTTTCACACTTGTTTCCTTTTTTTTTTGCTTCATCAACTGCAGCCACACTTTCATAATGTGTTAGTCTAGTTAAGTCTTTCTTGTTGTCTTTATTGTACCAACAAATCATGTCTGATTTACTGTAAGGTGGTCTTTGCTGTCTCGTTTCATCCTCACGTTTGTTTTCTCCACGTCTTGACCCGCCAGGAGAACCTCCCTTCCCCTGCTGGGCTGACGGCCATCAGATTTACGCGAGGAGCCCACCTTCTGTCTCTGCCCGGGCCACTTGGCTCCTTCACAGACGATCTCTGGAACAACAGAGCCGAGCGGAGGAAGTGACGGCCTGATCACAAGAGGTTCCTCCTGCACTTCCCCTCGAGCTGAGAACGGACTGTGTCGAAGGCCTGTGCGGGAAACAGGTTGTATAATGGATTTCAAAGCTGGAAAAATAAAGACTTGTTTTTGACATTATTTTTAATTGGCACTACATTTTTTTAAAAGTTTTGCTTCATTTGAGTGGTACTATTTGAAGGTGCAGGATCAAAACGCTGAAGAATACCTCATTGAAAATACTTTGATCCTACTGTCACGTGTGCGATAAGATGATGTCTTAAAGATAAGGGCTTTAATGCTGTATCTTATCAATTAATGCTTCAACAATCAAACAGGACACCTCCAACAGGCTGTTGCCACTCAGTCTCTGTTGTTCCTCTGTTCACCACAGCTTCCTCCTGTGTGGATATATCCTTCTGCTGAACAAAAACCTGATCCATGAGGAAAAATACAACTGTAGCTGCATGCATGGTTGGCTTTGGTATAGTCATCCTCTGGACGTCAACCCTTTATCTCGCACTTTGAAGTGTGACCTGAGTTAGTGTGAGTGATCAACAGAGGGCGCCCAATACCAGAGTCTGAGCTGAGGCCGTCCACAGCCTGGTGCCAGGCTCACAGACCTATGCAATAAAATTCTCACCTTTTTCTTTTTTTTTTATCTCAGACAGTCACATCACAGACTTGTGTTGTCAGGGGAGGGGAAAGAGAAGAAAGTATTGGGGGTGGGCAGGAGGAACAGGCTTTGGGTTGCTGTCTTTTCTATTGAAAGGAGGAAAAAAAGGGGGGGGTTGTTGGTGAGGGAAAAAAAGTCAGGCAATATGTAGAATTCACACTTCTAACTGGGAGGCTCAGGCCAAACTGCTCCTGGCTCACTTAACAGGAATGGGAGACCTGTTATGCGTGGAGGTCGAATTTGGATTTTGTGATTAACGCGATGTTGTAAACTGTGAAAGGTTGTCAGGATTTGTTAGGAATAATAAATGAGGCTTTGCACCTTGTTACTAGGAGCCATCTTTGTTACGGAACACTTTCAAACTGCTGATCTGTAAATGTGCTTCATTAGTGCAAACTAAACAAACAATATAGCTTGTACACTTTGTTTGACTGATTTAAAAGCACAAATAAAAAAAATAGTCATGTTGATGTAGTTTGGTTGTTATTTTAATATTATTATACTACTATACTAACAAAACAATACAAATAAAATGAAATGAAAGTCAGCAGCAGAAGAAAAAAATCTTATATCTGCTCCTATTTACAAAAAATAAAATAAAATTTATATTAATTCAAACAATAATAAACCAAATAAAAGAAAAAATCAACTCCTTGAACAGTGACTCACACAAATACAAATTAAACAATTTCATATTTCTTTAACAATTTGACTTTGATCATTTTTTAAAGGAATTAATTGATCCAATGCTTTTATAATCATTTTCCAGATTATTCCATAGTCTTATATCTTTTACTGAAGTGCATCTGTCCTTCAGATTTGTTCGGATTTTTGGTTTAACAAACATTTGCAGTTCCTTCAAATTATAACAGCAACAATTATTGCATTAAATAGTATAAATAGTGCTTTATCGTTAAATAACTCCTTAACTTTATACAATACTGCAATAGATTTTGCCATTTTTGTTCTTAAGTAATTTATAATATGTAATTTGTTTTATCCAAATTTAATGACAACTTGTTTTGATTAAACCAATTTTAATTACACAACTTGGTAAATTTTAATTTTCAGTCAATTTTCACGTTATTTATAATTTATTTTAAAAAATATGTAGTTTTTTTACATTTGTAACTCTTGCAAAATTTTGGGATTATATTTCTTTCTGATTTGTATTCTTTAAAGAACAACCCATTTCGTCAGTTAGTGAATGACCAGCAGCAGGTCCATTGTCTGCGAGAAGAACTTCTGGCAGCTGCTCTTCACTTATCTTCCCTTGTACAGTCAATAAATCAATACCAAATCTAAGGAACAGGAAGCCAGATGGCCTCTCCGCAACCTCTTCAGGCCAGGCACCTCTCAAGGCCTCCTTGGCTACTGTACCACCGGAGCACGCAGCAGTCCTTTGAAGGCATACGCATTCAACAAGCAGCTCAATGAATGACTAAAAGGAACAAATAAGCTGTTACGACTCTGCTCAAATCAGTGTTTGTGTTTCCATCCACATCAAAGCCCTCGGTATGTTTGATATGCGGCCCCCACACCTTGATTCCAGCTCTGTACAGGTAGAGAGGAGGAGCAAAGCTTTGAGAGGAGCCCCGGCTCGAGGGTAGCTGACCCAGACGGAGGGTCTGGTCGTGTCTTGTGTTCCCTGGGGAGCTATTGCTTCTTACAGCATTCAATAGGCACGTTATTTATTGGGTGGCCTATTGATTGCACACTTATAAGGCATATTCACTGGAATTTGGAGAAGTTGTGACAAAATAGGATGCAGCTTGTGTTTTGACACCGAAACAACAGAGGACTTGATGAGCTGCTTCAATAAGGTCGGTCAGGTCAGGTATCTAAATACGTCCTGACAGACTCATCTCGATTTCTGTGTAGGCCAGAGGCCAGGTTAAACAGTAGTTTGATTGAATGGCTGTTCACAAAGTGGTGTGAAATGCCAGCTCTATTGCAATGTGGGAGTGGGTAGGAGGGTGTTTCTCTGGCCTTTGTGTGGCCTGTGGTCTGAGAGCACGAACCCATTGTTGGGAGCCGAGCAGCCAGCCCCCTCAGACTCTCCTCTGCCCTGCTTTGTCTCGAGCAGCGTGGCCATTTCCTTCACGCAGGTCAGGGCAGGGTCGTGACTTTGGACACCAGTCCCCCCTGTCAGTCTGTCTGCCCGGCGTTCTCATAAACATATCCAGCCATTAGACACGCGTGGCACTGTTAATGTTATTGCAGCAGGATTTTTCAGCAAATAATGGGAAAATCTTAAAGAAGAAAAACAATAGTTTTTGTTAAAAATGCAGTGGATTCTGAGTGCTGATTGATTTTTGCTGAAGAAGATAAAAATGAGTTGTTAAAGCTAAAAGGAGCAAAATATAGCTAAAAGCCAAAAGAAGCTAAATATTAGCTATTGGCTAAGAGTATCAGAATGGTACAAACTAAAAGTTGTAAATAAAAACAAAAATAAAGCAAGAAGCAGATTTCAAATAGAACAACTTTTTAAACTTTTAAAAGTATCTGAATGTATGCAGAAAGTATTGTAAATAATTTTAAAAGTATAAAAGTTACAAACACCAAAAGTCATAGCAGCCATCTCTTGAATGACTTGAATGCTTAGATATACGAGTGGCCAACAAAACACAAAGCATACAGAGGTGGTTAGATTGCAAAATGTGTACAGAAAAATAAAAATAATCATATGAATTCTGATGTAGTAATCACTTTATATAAGCTTGAATCAGTCATAAGATAGAATAGAATCATAAAAATAAGCTTTTATTACATTTCTGATCTAAATATTAAGTGCTTTTTTTTTTTTTTAGAAAAACCCACTAAGCACAGATAACCGCCTTAAAGTTATGCAATTGCTGCAGTGTGGACATCTCCCACCCTCCCTCCGTCCCGAGGCTGGACCTTTCCTTATCACAGCTCCACCATCAGGGTGATAAGAGGAGGAAAGGCCAAAGGGCCGTAAGAAACAGAGCGCACGATCCAGGTCAACATTGCGAGGAGACTGGACTCAAAGGAGAGGGAAGGCGGACAAGAATATTATCTGATAAGGCCCACAGAAGTCTTTTGATGTCAGAGGGGCTGGTCCTGGGCTATGGGGTTTCATGCTGAGTGGACGAGCAGAATGACACAGCAGGTACAAACAAGCAAGTCCTTGAAGATCATCTGGGGATGAAGCATATTTACACTCAAGATTTCCCAAAGCCTTCTAGTTATTGTAGCAATCTTATATTGTTTATATGATTTTCTAGAGCTTAAAAGCTTCAATAAAGTTGTTTTATATGTGTAAATTAAAACCAGTTCCATATAGTAATAACAATCATCTTTATTCAGGAGTTTTCACAGTGTAAGGCATACTGTGGCAATAAAGGTTAAGTAACTCAACAAATTCCCATGGAAGAGGAGCTTGAACGTTACATTGTGTTCTGCAGGTTTTGAGCCATAAGTCACTGATCAAAAGCTGTCTTACAGAGGCCAGACGTGACCTGAGGCTGCGGAGCAAGCTGCGGCCTGAGCCAAATGCCTTGTTGTCTCGCTCAAAGAGTGGAGGAGGAGGAGGAGGAGGACGGGAGGTTTTTAGCCACAAGTGGCCAGAAGGAGGGGTAAGCAAGCTGCTGCACAGTCGAAGCATCCTCAGTGTCTCGTTAAAATCAGAAACGCATCTGCAGGAGATAGAAAAAGATTGATTCATATGAAGTAGATATAAACTATAGTTTTTTTTGTGATTTTCTTTAGGAGGAAACCAGAGCATTGAGACAAAACCCACACGAAACGCCTCACAGAAAGGACTGATCGTTCAGTTTGGAGACCCTCTTGCTGTTGTGTGACAGTGCTAACTACCACACCACTGTGCAGCCCCCACCACAAGAACAAAACAGACTGAACTGAACCAAGAGTGTCGCTTTCCCACCCGGTACAGATACTGATCCTTTGTGTCGTCAGTGTTCATATTGCTGGTGTAGATCTTCAGTCTTTCTAGAACGGGTAGTCCTTGCAAACAGAAACAAAAGCCAACTGGATTTCTTCTTTTGAGTTTTCAGGACATTTTACTTTTTCCACTTGGGAAAGCTTCTCAGATAAATAAGAAGTAAAACATTTTCATAATTTGAAAAAAAAAAACTTTAGTTGCCATTGATTTAATTAGGTTCAGTATCCGTGCTCAAACTATGTGTTTGGGATGACTCTCAGCTTCCACCACACCAAACATTACCTCTATCTGTGTAACTTTGTCCTCTGTGTTTACTAGGGTCGATTAGCTGTAGTGACCGATGTAAATCAAGTTGATGCAAATATTACATGAATGCTGAAATTTCAAATAAAGATCTCGTATAGGCTGTTAGTTATCTGGGTATTTGTTGGGGATGGGTCTCAACTACTACCGTACCAAATTTGAGCTTAATATTTGTAACATCAGCTGAGTTAGAACCCTTTCTTGTGGTGGAGAGTTTTAATTGGGTTGCCTCGAAAATGTTGTAGATGCCAATCCAATGGTAACTTTCTCAAAATGTCACTAGAAATGTCAAATTATTTGTGAGATATTTTGCTAACAGACCTCCTATTCATGGCAGCAGGTAATAAACTCTGATGATTTAATTCAAATAACTGGATAAATGAAAAGTAAAGTTTTAGATGCAGATAAAGATCACAGTTATGAAAAGATTTTTTGGTTTTTTTTGTGTACGGTTGTTGCAGTTATGGATCTTCTGAGGAAACATTTTTGAGATGTGAAGAGCTGGACTGTTAGTTTCTTTGTCTTGTTTTGAAAATAAGTATTCTCATAAGATTCTGCAGTCCACTATAGACAACAACAGCGAGATATCAGTGTCCTGTTACATCCACACGCCAATTAAAGGAGTGAAGATGTAAGGAGCCTCCATTATCAGCTCTCTCTGAAGGACATCAAAGGCTGAGGTGGAGTGAGAGTGCAGCTGCCCTGACGGTGTGAGTTTCTCTGTCGCTGCAGAGGAACTTGTTTGTGTTGAGGATGTTTACTGATCCCAGGGAAGACAAACAGCCTGTCCCCTGTTTGTCGGACCTGCAGCTCAAACACTGAGTTGGGTAAAAAAAAAAAAAGGACCAGAGAAAATGGGAGGCAGATCTTCAGGAGGCTGCTGGGGCTTTTGTTGATCTTGTCTCTGTGTTCTTGTCACTGAGCAAACTCAGTGCTGTGAAAACTATTCACCATGGATTTTTTTCTCACACAAAAACAGCTGAAATCTGAGTTTGTTTCTTTCTGTCATGATTAACAAAAAAATTGTCCAATAGTTTCTAAAAACAATGTGCTACCTGAACTCAACACATGGTGTCACTCTCTTCCAAAAACCCTGAGTTGTTGGAGGAAAGCTCCAGTAACATCTCCACACTTGTGAACCATGTTTTTTGAGACACAAACACTTTGATTTGTTTTGTTGCTTCATAGTTCCTGTCAGAGCAAAAGCGTTTCCTCCATCTTTGGAAGCTGTGATAAATCTTAAGTCCTCTGCTTTCCCTGCGTTTAAGAGATCTTGACATTGTTCATTTGTACAGAGTCAAATATAACTCACTGTTAATGTCAAATACTGCACTGCAACTCTTTGTCTCTCATGTTAAAAGAGCTGTTTTATTTTGAAAAACTGAGAAGTAAGAAGAGTGGCACCCACACCTCACAGCAAGAAGGTCCTGGGTTTGATCCCCGGTTTGGACCTGGGGTCTTTCTGTGTGGAGTTTACATGTTCTCCTCGGGCTTGTGTGGGTTTTCTCCAGGTACTCCGGTTTCCCCCACCTCTAAAAACATGTACAATAGGTTGCCTTCAGCCCCAGGCCTCCCTTGAAAAAGAGATCTGCGATCTTCACGGGACTTGCCTGGTTAAATAATGGTAAATAAATAAATTTGTTTTGATTTATAGTTTGAGAATCTTTGATTGAGCTGAAAGTGGTTTTATAGAAGCAGCATTTTTTAATAAGTCCTTGCTTGACATGGGTCATCTGCAGTTTCTGATTTCTCTATTTCTGACCTTTGTTTTTCTTATTTTGATGTTTGAAACATGCATTTTCATTTTTGTTCGTCTCATTTTGTTCAAGTTTCATTTTTTGTTCAAGTCTTATTCACACTTTTGAAATAAAAACTAATAATTAATGTAAAAACTGTGTTTGATTTTGTTAGCTATAAAGTGTTACAGTATTAGATTATACTACTTTTTATATTTTCCAAATAATTGGTTTGATTGCTCAGATTCTTTAATAAAACATGTAATGAAAATACTACAGCTTTTATAGATTTGATTTAAATTGGACAACATATAACTTTTAAAAAAGGAGTTGCCCTATAAAATAAAGACCTGTTAACATCTGTATTGCCTTAATCTGTCAGCTCATATCAGCAAATGTTGCTTGAATTGATAGTTTCCTACCACAGCTATAAATCCTGAGAGGAACAGACTTTCACAGAGGTTTTATGGCACAGAGACTTCCCTTCCATGCTGGAGGGGGTGAGGGGGCTTTACACCGTTCATGTGTCGCGCTCCTTTTAACTACAATCTCAAAACCAGCAGGATTTGTCTGTTCTGCATCCAGGTTGGGACACTTTGATTAGGAAAGACATCAATTTTGGCACTTTAAAGACATATGTTGCATTTTAACAGGAAGCACATAAAGTAATTGTTCATTTTTATGTCTATTTTTTATTGTAAAAACACATCTAAGAATAGGAAAAAATGCATGGATTTTTGTTCTTAATCTTTCAGCTGTTCTTCTTCAGGGACCACATCAATTCGTCCCCCGTCTATATCATTCTGTCCATCTACCTCCATGTCCTCTCTCTAACTGCACCCATATGTCTCTTCTTTGTCTTTTTCCTGGCAGCTGTATCTCTAAGATCCTTTGCTGACCCTCCTCTGGTCATGTCCAAACCATCTCTGTCTGGCCTCTCTGACTTTATCTCCCAGTCCTTCAACCTGTGCTGTATCTCTGATGATCTCGTTCCTCTTGTCTCTCCCAAGGAGAGCCTCAACATCTTCAGCTCTGCCACTTCCAGCTCTGTCTCGTGTCTTTATGTCTCCAAACCAGACAAAATGGTCTCACTACTCTCCAGATATTTTTTTTCCTTTGATCCTTCCACCCTTTTGTTACAAATCACTCCTGAAATTTCTTCATCCTTCCTGGACTCTGTTCTTCACTTCTTTATCTCACTCCCCATTTTCTTGGACAGTCCACCTTAAGTACTTGAAGTCCTGCACTACTGGGACCTCAGCTCATTTTAGCCACACGGTTCCACCTGCGTCCCTCTCATTCACACACATGTATTTTGTCTTGCTACAGCTAGCTTTTAGTCCTCTTCTTTCACTTCACTTCCACTTCTTTAAGTTCTCTTCCACCTGCTCCCCGTTCTCACCACAAATCACAGTGTCATGAACATCAAAATCCACAAGGTTTCCTGCTTGACCTGCACAGGTGTTTGTTAAACTGATCACCATGTCTTAAGTTCAAATTTAAAACTACCATAATTCACTGGTTATTGATTTGAATTTTGGTTTTGATAATTTGATAGGCATTTGTCATTATAAAGCAGAATGTTTTGTTTCTGGAGTGTGGATGAAGTAAAGAATATAAAATGTCACAATTAATTAGGGTCATTATTAAAATGTCGAATTAATATTAATTCCATTAGAATCATAGCAGGAACTAGAAATTGTAAGTGTTTTCCAGTAGATATATTTCTTCAAATGGCTATTTAATAACCAAGTCACTACTTATGTCAAAGAGCATGCTATAGAAAGCTATAAATCTCTTAGAGCTCATTTTGGTAGTGCTTTTGTTTTTGTATATATTGTTATGCATAGATACAAGGAAAAATATTCCCATCTGACTGCTGGATCATTTAGTAAAGTAGTAGTGGGTGCTGAACTGATAGGACCTAGAATGATCAAATATTTTGAATATGTCGTGGCTTGCTCAGTTTATCTAAAAGCAGATTAGAAGAATAAAATTCTAAATGAACTGAAAAACTAAACAACAGTAAAAGCTGTAATTATATTTAATAGGTAAACGCGTGAAATTATGTCCATCAAAATCTTGTTAAAAATAAAGTAGCCACAAGTTACAAAATTATACATTTATAAGCAGCCTAAAAAGACATCTGTCTACTCATCCAGTTTTTTTTTTCAACTTTATTTGTTAAAGCATCATTTACAAGGAGATATTCTGAAAAGCACATGTCAGTTAAGTGCAAATACAAATCATGGAACAGTATGGATTACAGAACAGTAAATGATAACAAAATAGTAAGAAACAAACTAAATAAATTAAAATAATAATAATTAAATTAAATTAAAACAGGGGTTTATGAGTCCAAAAATACATTTAACAGTACAGATTTTAAAAAAATTTAACAGTAAGATTGTTGTCAGAGTTTTAGATTGTTCAAATGTAATTTTGTTTTACAATGAACTTCAAGCAGTAAAACAAGGTTTCCTTTCAAAATATTTGGAACAGTGAATATGCTATTTAGCTAGAACAAGTAACAGATTAATGAGAAATTCTGGATTATTAAACTTGTAATTAGTGAGACCAAGTATATTTCCAAAAAGGGGAAAATTGTGTTTTTATATTATTGTGTATAAAGTTATAAAGATTTTGCCAAAATGATTTGACAAAGGGACAATGCCAAAATAGATCTGGTGAAGAATTACAGAAGGTACAGTTAATGTCAAGTTCATTCTTGAATCTAGATTTTATGAAGATTTTTGTAGGGTAAATTTTATGAATAATTTTATAGGTGATTTCTTTTATCTTGTTAGATATCAAAAAATTGTTTGAAAGAGTCTAGTGTTTGAGTAAATGATATCATTTTATTGGGGGGTATTTTGACTTGATCAAATTGTTGTGGGGGTCATCATCACCTCCCTAACCCCCCCTGCAAATTATGCCTATATGACCTAGCCTTAAAATTGCACCTGTTATTGCTCGAAAGTTGACGCTTAAACATTTCAACTTATTCAGTGTTTTCTTTGACAGAATTCGCAAAAAACATCAAATAAATGGATAAAATGCGGTTACATTCCTCTTATTTAATAATGATGCAGGTTTGTTTGATAAATCTCTGACCCCTACCCCCTACTATATAAAAATGGCTGTTGATGGATGTTGAGCTAAAATTACAGGCGGTTGTAGCTGAGAATCATCCCCAACACCTGGTGCTTTCAGAAATAATTTTTAAAGCTGGCTAATGCTCCCTGCCTGGCCCCTATTTGGTGGTGCCCCAGATTATGTGCAAAATATGGATTATTATTATTATGTATATAATAATAATAATAATAATAATAATAATAATAATAATAATAATAATAATAATAATAATAATACATTTGATTTATAG
>JARVGW010000506.1:10299330-10312267 GCA_031762495.1 Anablepsoides rubrolineatus | reverse complement strand
AGGTTTTAAAAGTAACTAAGTAAAAGTAAAAGTCACGATTTTAAAAAATACTTGGTAAAATACAAATCCTCAAAAAATTACTTAAGTACTGTAACATGTATAGACTTCTGGGCACTTTACATTCAAGAATCTCAAAGTGCTACAAAATAAGAATCAAACATGGCCATAAAAACTGCAAAACTGGTAGATTTTAGTCCTTTTTTAAAGGATTCTGCAGTCTGTGGTTCCCTATGTTTTGTTTAAATGTGTTTTAAATGTGATTTTGAAGGAGCACTGTGTGCCTGAGAACCCAGGCTGCAGTTTTGTCACGCACACAACACCTCTCACACACCTGGACGGACTTCCTCCTGAGCTCTCTCTCTCTTTTTCTTTTTTTTTTTTGTTCGAAACTGGGAAAGTTGCCCAGACTTCGCCTCCAGGTTAAACGGAGCTCCACTCGGGACAGTCAGGCAGCGTGAAGCGGGCTGTGGGGACATTTCTTTAGCGGTAGTTTTAGAGAAAGACACTGAATGAAGAGGTGTAGATTTCGACAGTGACATTTTTTAATGCTGTTTTTAATCCCGTCGTTCTTCGAGCTCACCGGCAGCTCTTCTTTGTCCTAGCCGCTGGTACGTTAGCTACTTCCGGAAAACAACCTTCAGGTAAGACGAGTTTCAGCCTCGACTCGAGAAAAATAATTGTTTCTAAATGTTATCGTGAGACTTTTTAAGCGTGGGGGACAGAAATAGAGCTAATGGTAGTACGTGTTGTGTTAGATAAACGTCCGCTCGGTGACAGAAAAGTGTTTGTTTTATTTATATTTTGTCAAGGTGTGCAGCAGCAGTTAGCGCCCTGTCAGCCAGCAGGCAGGTGAAGCCATGTTCTGCTCCCTCTGTACCTGAGATATTTAACAAAGTTCCCAGTAAAACACAAGTTTTATTGTCTTCCCTGTCACTGGGATCTGACACAGTGCTGACAGGCTGCTGTGAGTTATTTATGGCATCAGTCTTAACAGGAGGGAAAATATCTGTAATAGTCTTTTCACATTCTGAGGATGTAAACTTTTTTGTCATTTATGTTCATTTATAAGCAGAATTGAACATATTTGTGTAATATGTTTTATTGACTCAATTTTTATATTTTGACATTTTAGTAAGGAAGTTATCCATGTTTTCACAGTTAAATTAGCGACTGATTATTTGCATGTCTGCTGTTAAAAGTTGAATTATTTTGCATAAAATGTAAAGAATTTTGTTGCTGTTTCAAGAAGAACCATTAGGAGACCAGGGTTTCTGCACTTGCCCGCTGCCATGAAAGACAAACATGTAATTGCCCGTGTGTTTGTCTAAACCACTGGAAAGTGGAAAGTCAACACGATTCAGCCTTTCCATTGCTGCTGCTCCACCTTAATGAGCGCAATCAAGACTGTAACTCACAAATATCAATATAATATCAATGTTGAGTTAAAAATCTGGTGTGGTAGTAACTGAGAGTCGAGAGTGCAAAAACAAAACAAAAACAAAAAAGATCTTTCTTTAAAACTTTGGCAAGCAAGGTAGCAGGCAATACAATGGAATACTTACTTTTACAGATATTAAGCTCGTTTTCAGTAGTAGTTGACTCATCCCCAGCAAAATCTCCAGGCACCAACAGATTGCGCAAGATGTGTTTTTAACACTGTACCTGGCAAGGTACCCAGTAACTTTCATGTCTTCAAATTTGCTCAACCAAGTCACAAGTTTAAATATAATCTGACCAAACTAATGCCACACAGTTTCACTTTTTTGTAAATTTAACACACACAAACACACACCCCTAAGCTAAAATTATCTGAATCTCTGTCATTACATTGTCTCCAAAATCTACTTGGAATAAACTGTTCCAGCAGAAAAGATACTCAGAACTGGTAATTGCAAGGTTGTATTCCTGAACTTCCTGACAGCTGTCCCTTATCCTTTTTACTCTGATGACTCAGTGATAGACTGCTGTTAATTGTTACCTCGTCCATGTTTTTTACGTACAGTTTGTCCTGAAGACGGTGTACCAGTCTGTAAGAATGAGTAGGAGAAAACTTTGGTTATAATGAGACACAAAGTTGTTTTGAGTAATAATGTTTCATGTCTGGATTGTTTCTGCTGTAGGTCTTGATTGTTTCCCGTACATACAAAACAAATATTTGGGATTGCACATGAAGCATGAGAAATTTGCATGTTGAATTCTTAACAGTGAAAACACAGTACTTTATTATTTCAACTTTTACCTGTAGTGTTAAGTTTTACTAATGCAGACTAACTCTGTTTAGTAAAACAATAACAAAAGAAAATTTTCAGTGCACACAAGAACTTGAAAGATGAATTTTTGACTGTGGAAAGAATCTCTGAGCAAAAATTTATGCATGAAGACAACATAAACACATCATGGTGATCTGCCAAACTTCAGACAATCCTGCTCAACATCTCTCCAGACTCCAAGCTTCTGCTTATCTCAGGTTTCCACGAGCTCTGGAACAATCCAGTCTGTGTTCTGAGGGAAAACAAAGCACACTGTTTGGTTTTATGGAGGATATGTTGAGTTTTTCTCTTGAGGATGTGATTCTCAGACACTGATGATTCAGTTGTTTCACAGCTTTGTTTGCATTTAATTAGTTTTTCTTTTAAGTGATGTATTATTAGTAATACCAGACACTGGTTTAAGATAAAAAATAGATGACACAACTCCACCTGCCTCACAGACTGGAAAGCTATTATCCAACAGGGCCTCACCTGGGTTCGGCGAGGGTGCGGCTGCAGCACATGTGACTCACTTGAATCAGCCAGGAAAGCGAGGGATTCGACCCAGCTTTGAAGACACACCACCTCCGGTAATCCCCATGGAGACTGGAGGACATATCGACCCACAGACATTTCCTCTGGAAGCTTACGTTGTCACATGATTACAAGGTGTTTCGTATGAAGTTCTCTCTTGTTAACACTGCTTGTATGAAGAACTAGCTAAACTGCATTTTTTTGTACTGGATAATTTTTCTGAAGAAGCTGAAATGGGGTTAAGCTAAAAGCATTAAGACAGTAGCTAAAAGCCTTGTCACACTATAACCTTTTAGATAACATAGGCCAACTTATGAAAATTTTAAAGACTACTACATTGAAGATGGAAATAAAAACAACTTGAAGCCTCTTTAAGGTGTGTACATATTGTAAATCTAACAAATGTATAACTTTTATTAGTAATTTAGACATACAAAAATGTCACAAGTTGGCATAGGCTGTCAAACATTAGTGTGACAGGGCCTTAAATGTTGCAAAAGGCTACCTAGAACAAGTATCTAAAAGCAGAATGGTAATTAAAGTAGCTAAAAGCTAAATGTAGCCCAAAGTTGGCTAAAAGTAGCAGAATGGTAGGTAAAAGTAGCATAAGAAGACAAAAATAGAGCATGTATGCTGAAGTAGATTTCAAAGAATTCTATTTTTAAAAGAGTATAATGTATTTCAATGGTTAAAATATTAAACACTTGAGTTGATAATTTTGATTTGTTTAAATTTTACCAAAGATCTGGATGGCCTCTTCTGATTGCCTTTGTTTTAGTAACAGATAAAACCTCAGATATGTCTTAGTTCACAGGAAGGATTTTTAATATAGGAAAACCTGTTTTGAGTAATGGATCAACACAGCTGTGTTTGTTTGAAATGTAATGAGCATTGATTCATATCCTGATATGATTGTTTCAGAGCCAGAAACTTACAGACACAATAAATCCAAGCTTATTCAGGTTTCTTTTATGTTCAGCAGCTCTTTGCTTTGATGAAGTCATGTGTTAGATCTGCATAATTTATTTGGAACCTTATTGCATATTTCAGTATCACAAACCTAATAATTCACTGGCAATTGGAATTTAAACAAAATATTAGGGATGTGACAGCAAATGTAAAAGTCATAACAAAACTACATCCGTCCACACAGCAGTGGTTTTAATGCGTGAATTAAAAATAAACGTTTTAAAACAGGTTCTAGAGTAAAAAATATATCTTAGCACACGACCCTTGCATTTTCTCGTAGACAGCCACAACGTAACCTTTTTGAAAACTAAATTATCGGAGGGTGTCCTCTTCTTGTTTACATTTTACACCCATCATGCAATCTTCATGTGCATGCTCCACACCTTGTTTCCTGTTTTTGATGTATTACATAGTTACAGCGCCACATATACCCCTGGCATGGTTATAGCAGGTTTTGGGATCATTTTTGGTGTGTCTCTGTGGATTAAGACATTTTTAACAATGGTGCTGCTGTGTTTACAAGAATACTTTTAGGAATAACAAAAAAATTGTGAGGACAAGTCTTAATTAACTTAGCACAAAAAGTAAGGAAATTTGTGTTTGGTAATTTTGTTGTTGTAACAAAGCATCTTGGCAATAAATCTTATATCTGGCAGCTGATTGACAGCACCTGGGGGGACCAGAAGCTCAAAAAAGTGTCAATAGCAACAGCAAAATAAACCGTTTGGTAAATTTTTCATGTGCACAGCCCACATACTCAGCTCTACTGCTCATCCCACACATGCATGTTCCTTACAAATGTGACACCGTTTTAAAAAGGAAATTAACAGGTTTCCAAAAAATCTACCAAACACAAAATTCCTTACATTTTTCCCCAAGTTTAAATTGATGTATTTTGTTTGGTGTTTTTGTTCAGGATCAGGTAAATAAAAAAAAAATGGCAAAATGACTTTGCATTTCACTGTTAAAGTATTTTACTGTCACAACAACCACTTTGTCCATTTTTAGGTATTCTGATTTTATCATTGATCTTTTTAACAAGCTTAAGAATATTGTCATATGGTGAAGTCTTTTGTGAGTTAGATAACTAGCTTATGGGAAAGTTGATTTTGTTTATATAAAACCAATTCATAACAACTAATTCTCAGTTCTTTGAAGGGGTGTCCCATTTCATTGTGGAATGTTTTGTGACTTAAATGTTTGTTTGAAAATCTGTTGGGGTAACACACGAACATGAGATTGGGCCTACATCTGTGTCTGGCTTTTACATTCTTACTCCAGATCATGTTTTAATATAAATGGCATAATCTATTACTTTTTCATTGAACAAAATGATCTATGTCCTCTATCAGTTACAAAAAAGGGGATTGCCCTGTGGAAAGTAAAGACAAATGGAAATACTTGTGCACACAAACTTTTTAATGTAGCTTTTGTCGTTGCTATCAATCATTTACTGACAGTCCAGTGCAACATCAGCAGTATGAGCTCACACTGATTTGCACACACACGCATATTTACTGGCACTGACAAGAAAGAACATTTCTGTGCTGCTTGGTTATACCAATCCCCTTTGTGCATTCCTCAAACCGGTGCAGTCAGAGCTCATATATGTCTAAACTCTCGCTCACAAATATGTGCAGTCTCTCTCTCTCTCTCGCTCACACACACACAGGCATTATTCTGATGGTCTGTTGCTGCTGGGGTAGCTTGAGCTCTGGTTTTATTCAAGCTTCGGGCGACTGCTAGAGTCTCCAGTTTGCGTGCAGCGGCTATTCGATACTTAACAGGAAAGATATCTCTTCTGAGTGGCTTTGGTGACGCTGAGAATAAAGCAGTCTTTTTTCTCCTTTTTTTTTTTCCTGTCTGAAATCTGGACTGGGATAACATGAAGGTATTAAGGTAGTGTAACCCCCCCTTCACCTAGAGTTGTGTGCAAGAAACTATTTCCCTCCACTTTTTTTCCTATGCTTAAAGAGCTGTGTTTTTAGTGGTAGTTAGTTGCTAGTTTATTTATTTTGTGTCAACAAGAACAGGGGATTTTAAAGTCATTATAAAGTTTCCGGAAACTGCATGTTTTCGTTGTAATCCAGGTTACAGTTTCCTAATTTTTTTTAAATTATTGGATGTCTTGCAAATGCTCCCATCATATTAGAGGGTACATGTTTCTGAGCTCATTTGGTAAATTTTGCATGTCATTGCTTTAAATGTTCTTTTATCTAAATGTTTTAGCATAGAATGCATTTGCAATCAAATCTTTCTCCATGTGATGGATTCAAAAGTTGATTATAAGCTGTATGAATGCTTGAAGACCAATTTTAGTTAAATACTGAAGAGGTTATTAAGGGGAATGGGATTTTATATGTTGTTTGTTTGTTCCTCCCATAATCAGCATTTTAACTTCAGTTTATTTTTATTTCTGTCTCATTTCACAGAGTTTAGTTGTTCACTGAGGAGCACTGTGACTTTTAGCTGACTTTTGGTAAAATTCCTGTTTTCCCTCAGGAAACGTGCTGAGAGGAAGCAGCAGTAGCTTGTTGCCACATTGCTGTGGATTTGTGATTTCCTGTGCTTCTGGCTGGGATGTGTGAACAGTAGACCTTACCGTGTTTCTTTTTCCACAGAGAGTCAAGATGAAGACAAGATAACGTCGTCGACCATGGGTCATCGTTTCACCGTTAGGGCCTGTTCCGTTTTGAACACGAAGACTTAAACTTCTTGTGTTTATCAGCCTGTATTTTTGAGGAGATAACGGGACGCTGATCTTTATCTGACCGAGGTTTGGACTGAACTTCCTCAGACGATGGCTACGACAGAAACAAAGGCTTCCAGCTGCCCGTCGGGCTTGTCGTGGGCGCGCGTCTGTAAAGAGTGCGGTCAGCAGCACGAGGGTCAGGACACCCACCTGTACGAGTACCAGGACGATGTGGACGATGAACTGGTGTGCCACATCTGCCTGCAACCCCTAATCAAACCGATGGATACTCCCTGTGGCCACACTTACTGCTTTCATTGCCTCAGTAACTTCCTGAAAGAGCAGGACTTCTGCCCCGTGGATCGCCAGCGTTTGCAGCTGCATCAGTGCAGGCCCTCCAGCCTGCTGGTGAGGAACCTGCTGGACAAGCTCACTGTGATGTGCCCCCACTCTGTAGAGTGCCAGCAGAAGATGCAGAGATGTGAACTGCAGCCTCACCTGCACAACAGGTAAAAATCTGGGTGAAATGCTTACATTTCATCAGTTTTACTGAATAGCAGAAGAAATGAAAGAAATGGGATGAACAACTATATTATATATATGTATATAAGTACAGGGGGTTAATTTAACTTTTTGTAACAGTGACAGTGATATTTTAATGTTATGTCACATTGATTCTGCAATTTGCTCCCGTTGGTACCGTCTCAGCATGAACATGCAGCTTTATAATTACTAAGCTCAAGAAGGTCCAGGCGAGCTGTCTTGTTTTTCCACATGGCCAGTGTGGTGAACACTGTGGTCAGACGTGACACAGTAGTTGTGAGCAGCAGGTTGCCCTCCTGCAGCCTCGCTGTATAAATAACAAAGGTCAGGGATGAGAGACGAGCAGCAGTTTCACTTCTTTGACTAAGTCGATCTAAACCTGCCTTATCAGATATTTTTCATTGCTGTGAAAGTCTTTTATTAATCTGCACAGTGCTTTTATGTTTTTGTTGTTTTGAAATATATTTAGGATTTTTTGTCTGCTTTTTCATCCATCCTTGCAGGTTTTTGTATCATGACACATTTAGGACGAATTGTTGTGTTTATTTATAGTCGGATATTCGTGTATTGTTTCAAAGACACTGGTCGTGTCCTTGATGTTTTTGTCTTGTTTTAGATGTTCTGTTTTTAGACGGCTGAGGGAGGAAGCAGAGAAGAGGAAGAGGCCCTCTTGGCATGAATTGAAAGGACGTAAGGGTGACGGGGAGACTTCTGGAGATGCTAAACAGTCAGTGACGCTGTCTCGAAATCCCCACCGGGATCCGTCTGAGCCTGGTCTGATTAATCCCGCTTATGAGGAAATGGATGATGGTATGAAGTCATTTTATCCTTTTTACCAGCTTTACAGTCACCCGCATCTACAAATCTGTTTCATGTCAAAACATGATATTTAATAACCACATTACCCTTGCAGTGTTTTGCAATTGGAAGCTTGAGTGTTGCCATGATGACACTTTAGCAGCTGCTTGGTTTAGAACTGGGTTCCTTCCTGGCGTGATTGTTGAGACAAACACTGAAGTTTATTTTTTTTTAGCCCTAAGGGTTTGATTCTGCCAAACACATGTGAATCATCAGAAACACACAGCAGCTCACAGATGTTTTAAACAGATGGATTTGGAAAAACTCTTAAAACTACACATGACCCAAAGCAAGGGACCAAAGTTCACTACAACATAGTTACCAAACAACTAAGAAGTGCCTGCTTGGACATTTGTGTTCCTGCCATTATCATTAGTTCATAAATGATTGATGTATGTTCTTCAGTCTGAAAAATGAGTCATATTAGTGATAAAAAGAATTTCTTCTGCTTTAGTAATAACATGACGACTCATTCAAGTTGCATCATGTCCCAAATCAGTCATATTTTAGTCCCATTTGCAAAAAGAAAGAACGTTTTTTTTCTTTTTGCTCGTGGGACTAAATTGTTCAACAGAACTACTGAGGTGTTATTAACTGTAAACAGGAAAAACTACTTGTAAAGTTTGTGTGAAAGCACGGTGTAGACTGCATCACATCCTGTTTGTGCATGGTTTGATCGCCTTGCTGAACAACTGCCTCCAGTGGATAAACATCAAAAAACACAGAGCGACTGCAATAGTCAATGTTTGCACAGGTTTTGACTTTTAAAATAGGCCTAAGAAAGACTAAAAAGCCATACTTAAGGTACCTTCAACCAAATGTTCTGGTCACAATAAAGATGGAGACTTTATTCTTCTAACAGAAAATATTAAAACCAAGGCAAGGCAAATTTATTTGTTTAGCACATTTCATACCAGAAGGCAACTTAAGGTGCTTTACAGAATAAAAACAAGTTAACTACATATTCACACACACACACCAAGATACAATATTAAAACATTTAAAATGAATTCTTAAAGGCAGTACAAACCGTTTTAAGTGCAGTTAGTTAAAAGCAGTATCAAATAAGAATGTCTTTACCTTGGATTTAAATAAGGTCAGATCAGACTCAAGTCTGAGGTCTTCAGGAAGTTTGTTCCACATGTGGGATGCATAAAAACTAATAAATTGTATTGTATATACCGAATGACAGCTGTTAGTACACGTACCTTTGAATATAGCTGCCATCCCACCACCAAACTCCTTTACTGCATCATCTGATACAGAAACTTATTTATATCGATTTAATTAAAAAGGAAAGGCTGTATGGTATACTGTGAAAGATTTAGAAAGCTCACTTTATCAGTAATTTACATATTTAAAGGGGCAATATCATGTAAAATCACCTTTTTTGAGTTTTATATCATGTTTTAATGTTGTCCTCTCATCAAAAACATGTCCAAAGTCTTGCTTTGACTCATTCATGCATGTTTGAGAAATCCTGTGCTGTCCTGAGGCAGCCAGGCAGGGGAGCAAAAACGACTGGTTGAGACTAGAACCGCCTTTTGGGATCAGCTCCTCCTCTGGGCTGTGTCTCCAAGCCGAGTTTCCTCATCACAGAGCACACACACACCCGGCCCTGTGCTGAAATGGGCGGGACAGAAGCGGAAGCAGGTTCTTAAAGAGACAGAGGCCAATTTCAAGACGTTTAGAAGCGGATATGATGAAAAGTCAAGTTTAATTTCTATCTAAACATATAAACAGCATTTTAATAACAACTAAAGGTGCATAGATACTTTATTATGGTATAGAATTTAAATATATACCTGAGAAACACATAATATTGCCCCTTTAAATAACATTTACCTCGGCTCTTAAATGTGGTGTCTATTCCAGTGATTCCCAACCAGGGTTATGCGAATATATTACAGGGGGTTCGTTGAAAAATTTCCCAGGTTTGTAAAAATAAAATAAACATAGGACTGAGGTATATAGGGCCCTATGATTTCGGCAATAAGGAAAATGCAAATGGAATCATGAAATTGACACTAAATGAAATCCTGTATAAAATCGCGGAATTTCACGGAATTTGCTTATTTGATGTGTTTTGGACAAAACAATGTATTTTTGACGCTGCTGCTTCCTGCACCTGCCATTACCTGGTTTATTTATTTAATTACTTACTCACTTTCAAGGCAATGTATTTATCTTCATGTTTAATTTGAGTTGAAAAGAATAAAATGCCTGAGAATTAAACATACTAGAGTGTTAAATAAATAATTTTCATTTAATAATCAGCTGTTGTACATTATAGTTTTGGAAAATCATCATTACGTTTGACAAAGGGGGTACAGGTGGTATGACAAAATGGTTCAGGGGGTACACAAGTCTAAAAAGGTTGGGAATCACTGGTCTATTCCTCCAAGCGATGTTGGTTTTTTCCACTCGACCAGAGATGTAATAATTGTAGGTTTGAGACTTGTTAACATCTTGAGGTCTTTGCCTGTGAACTGGCTTTGGATTAAAAAGCAGATAAGTCACTACATCAGGGCACAACAGCAGTGGATTTGGATCAGTATGTTTTTGTTGGGGTCAGATTTGTTCAAGAACCTTACTTTCTGACAACATGGCTCAAACTTTTCCACTTATATTTCTTCTTTCTCACTGATTGTTTTTTTTTTTTTTGCCAGTTTCTAGACTATCAAATTTAGTATACAAAATAATCACAGATTTGATTCAAGTAGTTCCTCTTTAAATATGCCTTCGCTGATTTTCCAGCATGGTGATGACTGGCATCATTAATGCATCAAAGCAGTCCAAAATCCTGCTTGAGAACTAGAACAAATTTACAAGTGGTCAGCTCAGTTTCACTCTGTCTGCATCTCTTTAGTGCGTTTCATACCTTTTTACACTAACAAGAAAGCCTTTGTTATGACTCTGCTGCTGCTCTTCTTTAGTAATGCACCCAAACCAAAACAGAGGTAGCTCAGAGCCCCGTCTGTGTTTGCTTACACACAACAAGCCGCCGTCACAGAATCAGCTGTTTAACAACAGCATTGTTAACTAAATCTGTACTGCTGCACGCACTTCTTACTTCACACATTCACACAGCAAGTCAGGATTAACTTTGACCCTGCCCCTGTACTTTCAACCATGACACCGACATGCAGCAAAACGGTGCGTTAGACCTGGCTGGTCTAGGTGATGAGTGAAAAAGACTGTGGGCTTAAATATTAAGATCACTTGAGTTCAAAAACAGGTTACTTGTTAACACATTGTTGGGCAATTTCTGCACATCTCTCCTGGTGAAGTTTAATAAGTTTCTTGAAGTTATTGTGAGCAGTGCAAAGGTAGGATCTGAAGTTAAAGATCTGCTCAACCAATCCCAAAACAAACACAAAGAAAAAGTCAGACTGTTTATTTATAGCTCACTCTTTCTGATATGAAGGGTTTTTTAAAGTTATGTAATAATCTCAGAAAAAGAATGTTTCTATCCTCTTGTTTAATCCTAACCACAAACAAAAAGTCTGATGCTTTATGATTTTCTGCATCTTACAGTAACATTCAGGCTTTTGTGATCAAAGTCCAGGTGATTGTGAACGAGCTAAAAGTTAACCAGATTATGTAACCTCTTTACACTGAAGTCAGATAGGGAGTGAATGTGTGTTTAGTGGCTCAGTGCTGCAAACGAAGGCGACCACATCGTTGTGCAATATTACCTGAATGTCACATCAGTCCAAGTTACATCACTTGACAGACCTTTCTTATCTGAGGTGCAGTTCTTGTATTTTTCCAAAGTTTTATGTTGACACTCAGTCCTGTTTTCCACAGAAGATCCTATCATGCCACAGAATTTCTACAAACATACTGGACGAAATCTGAGCAACAAAAACATAATTCTGATCTTGTCTAGTTAAAGAATGTTCTAGTTCTGTTTGTTCTAGTTCTGTGCTGGAGTGAAGAAAGGTCATATTATATTATAAACCTTCCATGGGAATTGTTAATCTGTATACGTCACACTTTCTGAGGTGCTACTTTACAACCATTATTCTACGTCTGAAGCACTTTCTAGTCTGTTGTTCAGATTAAGATTAGATAAGAGTTAAAATGTTCTGTGAGATAAATTTAGGAGTAAAGCTACTTCAGGTTTGATTAGAGATTGTCTGTACGTCTCCATGCAACTTTGTTATCTTTTTATAATGCTGAATACAGCAAAAAAATATTGTAAGTACTTAGTGTTAAGATTTTTATGTAAATGTGTAGCTTTTTAACAACATCTCACCATTATCTATACCCGCTTCTCCTTATCAGGGTCACAGGGCCACGGTTCCCATATTCAGCAGTCACTGTGCGAGGGGCCGGGTGCACCCTGAACAGGTTGTGAGTCCTGGACAGGGCCACACAGAGACACACAAGACAACTATTCACTCTCTCACTCACACCTAGGGACAATCTAGAGTTACCAATTAATCTAACAGTCATGTTTTTGGTCTGTGGGAGGAAGCCGGAGTGCCTGGAGAAAACCCACGCATGCATGGAGAGAACATGCTAACTCTACCCAGAAAGGTCCCCAGGCCGGAATTCGATCCAGCAACCTTCTTGCTGAGAGGCGTGAGCGCTACCAACAGAGCCACATATCCTAATGAAATTTGACCTATATTTATTAGAATTTTATCTTACTTATGTAATTTAATTTTTAAAATTACTTTTTTATTTTAAACTGGTGTGTAAAAATGTACAAAGTGATTTGATTAGCTGCAAGTAAGGAAGAAATACTTCACAGATTGCTAAACAAATATGAGGGATAACCTATGTTCAGGTATTTTAAGATATCATTCTGGAGATTATATTGCTACAGCTACAACCAAAAATGATGACTGAAACAATAAAATCCAAATTTGTCCTTCATCCATCAGATTTCTCCAACAATCGTAGCATTAAATTACATAAAAATGTGTCGGGGATATTTTCTGTCCTTCTAAAGAGAGCTCTGTAAACAGGATTTTTAAATTTGTTCATTTTTGTTTAGGTTGACTTTAGGGCTGCCACAAACGATTATTTTAATAATCGATTAGTCACCGATTATTTTTTTCGATTAATCGACTAATCGGAT
>JARVGW010000506.1:10275674-10299230 GCA_031762495.1 Anablepsoides rubrolineatus | reverse complement strand
ATCGACTACTAAATTAGTTGTCGACAATTTTAATAGTCGACATAATCGTGACTAGTCGACTAATCGTGGCAGCCCTAGTTGACTTCTTTTTTTCTCTCCAGACAACACTCCTATGCGGTCCAGTCTGGTGGCCGAGGCCAACTTGGTGGAGCTGCTCAGAGAGGAACCTGAGGAGGAGCTGGGCCTTCGCATCGTTGGGGGAAAGGACACACCGCTGGGAAACATCGTCATCCAGGAGATTATTCGGGACTCGATAGCGTCTCGTGATGCAAGACTGGCCCCGGGGGATCATATCTTAGAGGTGAGACAAAGAAAAGTGATGGGATTGTTTTTCCCACAATACCAGGTGTCTCTTTTACAGCAGACTGGTCATGGAAACTTGTGGCTGTTTTTCTACACATTATAGTAATCGTAATGTGTGAAACTCTTGAGCAACCCCACACTTCTTTATATTTAGTTTTTTCCAATATTTCTATTGATCTTCAAATTCTTCTAGGTTTCTGTTTTTTTTTTTATAGTTCTTTGGCTGTTTTCGCTCATTTTTAAACCTGTCTTTGTACTCGATTATACTGATGACTTCTGACTAATCAACTAAACGCTGTTATTTAATCCACTGCTATTTAATTGCACAAACTCTTCAACATATTGTAAACAATTGACAGTTGGCATTTGGGCATCCCAGGATAAAGTTACACTCTTTAATTTTCTTTCTAACAAACTTTTCCTCTCTGTTCTGGTTTGGTCAACTTAATTTAAATTGTTTACACTTGTTCATGTTACATCAAGAGTATATAATCATGTTAAAGTAATCCAAAGGGACATGCACATTCTAACTATTTTCTTCTGTCATTGAAAATGGAATATTGCTTAAATTTCAGGTTCATACTCATTTAAGGGTCTGATAATTTACTAAATGCCAAGACAAACAGATTTGGATGAATCCCTTTACCCATTTTCCTTGTGTGATGTAGTGTTTTTATTAAAGCGTGTACTCTTATAAATGAGGGTCTGATGGGACATAAGTGAGCATGTGGGATAAGAAGAAGAGGGTTGTTAATGGATGACCCACATGCAGTCCTACTGTTAAAACAAACAATACTATTATGGATAAAAATTCAAGAATACACCTGGTCTGATCTGGTCACTAAGTGCCTCCAGGCACCTGGCTGCTCCGCCTACATGTGTGAGAAAACCTGCATAGCGTGACAGTTTACCTTACCTGAGGTTTGAAGACAAAACTTGAAGCTGCATTCTCCTGTTCTTATAAACCAGGTGGGGGTGAAGTAGATATTCAAGATAGGCAAGTTTTATCTCCATGGCAACAGGGTGTGTTAACCACACACACAAAAATACACGTCATGTCAGAGTGAACTGGCTGCTGTCGCTGACAGATTTACTGCCTGTAGTGATTATTATTGTTGTTTTTATTGTGGGTTTTTACGGTTATTTTTCTTATGTATACTACATAAGAGGGAAAACTGTTAAAAAAAAAAAGATTTTAAGTAGTCATCTGTATTCGTCCCAACCTCCACCCTCCTTGGGGCTTGTTCTTTTGGGCTGTCATATGAGCTGCAGCAGTTTTATTTTGAAACAGAACTTTCTATAAATCCAAGTAATCCCAAAACTGGAAATGAAAGATAAAAACCCACCAGCTAGGACATAAAGTGAAGATTTCATAACAAAGCTCCTGAAATGCCCTGTTATAAAACACATTTTTGTGTGAAAGCTTTTCTTTAGACACTAGGGGTGTAACGATACATAAAACTCTCGAGACGAGATTCAGTACTGACTGAGTTTGCAAGACGAGACGAGATTTTAATATTAGTTTCAAGAAAACTTTAAAGATCTATTTTATGCTGCAAAAATGCTTTTTTTCTGTTTTAACATTCAAACTCAACTGATATCTTTCTTTTTCTGATTTCTTGAATCTCCTTAGACCTTAGAACAGTGCTTTACTATGCATGGCCTTCCAACATCATATAAAAAAAATGACATTCAAGCAGAACTTTCCAAAAATTCTACATAAATATAAAACAAAATAAGTAATTATTTCTTTTCTTTATGTCTTTACTTATTCTATGACATTTAAACTCGTGGAGGAAAGAAGGAGAAAAGTGCTGGGAAGGGGCAGTCACCAAAACTTCTGAAAGTCTCCAAAAACACCGGGAAAAGTCGCTAGATTTGTCACTAGAGGGGTCTAAAAAGTCGCTAGATCCAGTGACAAAGAAACTAAGTTGGCAACACTGTTAGCGGGACAACAGTTACCTCACAATGAGAGATATCACAGGA
Organism: Anablepsoides rubrolineatus; assembly: GCA_031762495.1. Taxonomy (NCBI): domain Eukaryota; kingdom Metazoa; phylum Chordata; class Actinopteri; order Cyprinodontiformes; family Rivulidae; genus Anablepsoides; species Anablepsoides rubrolineatus. The sequence goes on along the minus strand of JARVGW010000506.1, from coordinate 10,296,941 downwards.
GTTTAATATTGCGAGATCTCGTTACACCCCTATTAGATATACCAACAAATCTGTGCAAATAAGTTTTTTAAAGAAGGCAAACTGTTAAATATGTGTGATGCTGAATTTCACGTCAGTTTAAATTGATATAATCAAAATAAAATGCTTTAATAACAACAAAATGTAAAATTTTCTAAAACGTAGTATTTAGATCGAACTGTTGTAGTTAAAGTTAAATCCCTTTCAGCACAGAGTGACCTATAAATACACAGACAGGGTGTAGGAGAGTGTTTATGCCGTTTTAGTGATGGAGTTGTTTCACTGCTCTGGTGTTGTGTTTCCAGGTGAATGATGTCAGTCTGTCTTCGGTCCCTCACTCCCGAGCCATCGCGATGTTGCAGCAGGCGTCCCTCCTCAGGCTAACTGTCATGCAGGAGAAAGGTTTCAAAATAAGAGATCGCTCCGACCATCACGCTTCCTCTTCGGCTTCCGCTGCCCCCCAGCCCTCTGTCAGTCCTCTCAGCAACGCTCCACTCAGTCAAAACACCGGCAAGGTTCTTCACGTGATGCTGACGAAGACTCACCGCACAGAGGCGCTCGGCATCAAACTCATCCGCAAGTCTGATGAGAGCGGCGTTTTTATTCTGGACCTTTTACCTGGTGGTTTGGCTGCCAAAGATGGAAAACTGAAGAACAATGATAAAGTGTTGGCCATCAATGGACACGACCTGATGCACGGCACACCTGAGAGCGCTGCACAAATCATACAGGTAGTTTTGTGTGTTTGTTTATCACATTTGCAAAAAAATATCTCCTGAACCACTGAGCAAGTTTTAAATAAACCTTCTGAACACAATCATAGGATTACAGTTGATTAATTTTAAGAGTCTATATAGAAAATATTTTGAGAAGTTTACATTGTCACAGTTTTTTCCAGTCATACCATAGGTTTAAAAACTGATGTACACATTTCCAGCCTGCTGTAGGTTTGGTACTTCAACTCAATTAGTAATGATATCATTTTGTACTTCAGTGACACAGTTGTCTTTGTGCAACTGTTACACATTTTGAATGTTTTTCTTGACTTGAAGGGCAATTGGCTTTGCTGCCAACTGCATATTTTTACTAGAAATTATCTATTTCACTCAATTTCAGGAAGAAATTGATCTTACTGTACAGTATTCTCTGGTGTTTGACATGCTACAGCTTCATTATGGGTCCTGATGTCGTACTGTAATCCTTATTTATTTTGGTCAAAGTTTGTCATAAATGTTGGTGAACAAAGACACGATTTCAGTCATTTCTACAAATTGGTTGCTTTTCTTCCATGTGAATTAAGGGCAGTGAAAAGTGTGTGAACTTTGCGGTCATGAGGCCAGCGGACACTCAGGAAGAAGCAGGAGGCAGCAGAGAGGGGCAACACAGCCGAGGGCCCAGGAGGGCTCCAGAGCCTCAATACTTCAGGCGTCAGTCAACCTACCTGAAGGTAACAAAATATTTGCACACGAAGCAGCAATTTCTCATACTCAGACTTGTGTGTGGTTGATTTCTCCATAACAACAACTAACAGATTTTAGATCTTTTTGAGTTGCTGGTTGTGCTATGTTAAAAACTTCCACATGATACAACATGCAGGTGATTGGTTTGGAAGTAATGTTGGGGATAGTGTGAGAGAAGCACATAAAAGCTCACATTGCAGGACTCTAATTGTGACCTATTTATTGCATTAGTTCGACTTTCCTTCAGTCATGTGTTCATAATCCAGCTATTCTACATAACTCCATCTATAGTCACATGCCACCTGAGTCCCTGATAAAAGTTCACATCCTTAATCAAAAGAGACAAAATAGCAAATATACATTACAAATGTAAGCATATTGTATGAGAATAAAAATACTTTTTTGAAAGACATATTCTTTTCATATGTGGTACCCGACTGTATGGAGGAGGTCCTCCAAACATCTACATTGAGTTAAGTTCTGGCACAGGTTTTTGTGACTCCACCTGACTGCATCGCTCGAACTTTGAAATTGTCTGCCCTTTTATTAGGTTAGGAACCAGGTGAACACTGTTAGGAAACGCTCAAAGGAACTCACTGATCAGCATAGTGCACACTGCTCAATCTCAATCAAGTGAACAAAAATATTGGTAAAAACATGGTGTGGAAGGTTAAGAACATTTCAAAATAGAAAAATCGCAACTCTGTGTCACAAATAACTTTTGGTGTTTTCAAAATCGAAAAAATTGTAAACTTTTGTCTTTTTTTTTTTTATTAAGGCTGTGAGATTATGTCCAGGGAGGTTTTGTCCGTACATAACGCCACCTATCATATGATTAAGTCTTGTGCTAAATGACCAATGTGACTGCATGTGATTTAGGATAAGTAGATTTCTGTACTATATAAGCCTTTTTTTCTGAACTTTGGTTTGCAGTTTATCTATGCGATTTTATTATTGTTTTGGTGGGGATGTTTGTGTGTCGTTGCAGCTTGATTTACACACTAACTACAGAACCAAAGTTGCTTCTGCAGCTGAAAACTAACTCCCTCTAATGCTTGTTGTTTACATTGTTTTAAACAAGCCTGTATGGTGAGTTTTAGGAGTGCCCCCTGGTGGTTTGTTTTGGTGAAGAATGCAGACAGGCATGTATGTGACAGAGCCTTAGCGTGATCTTAGAACAGACCAAACCAAAAGATCTGATTTCATTTGCTTGATTTATTTATTTATTTTCTACTGCTACTAATTATCAATTAGCACATTTCTTTCTGTTCACAATGTTGCCCTTTCAGGCCCTTTATTCTAAACAGTGGTGCTCAAATGGAAATGAGGATGTTTTGTTGTTTTAAAGGCCTGAAGTCTTTCTGTTAGCACGCTGTGGTTGTGATGTTTGCTCTGGTATCACTCTGTTAAACTACGCGGTCAGTTTCTCGTTTGGGGGTGAGAAGTTTTCAGAGTTTGGTGAGCGGAGATGAAAGCTCGTCTCTGGAGCCTCCCTCTGTCCTGATCAAAAGAGTCGGGGTGCTGCTCGCTCTGCCGCTACGGGGCCAACGTCTTGTTGTTTTTCTGGTTGTTTCTTTGGAAAGTGAGAGGATCAAAGCCGGTAACAGTTAGCTTTCGCCTGCAGAGTCAAACCTTTTAGTCTTGCTGGGGGGGATGGGTTCCCTGCTGTGGGAAGGAAGAGCCCCCAGCCCCCCAAGCTTTCCTCCTGACAGTTTACAGACTCCAGAGAGAAACAAGAAGGCTACTTGAAGTTGTCATTTTCCACACATCTTTTCCACTACGAGAACAGAGTGTTGATCTCCACGCTTCACCCCAGCCCTCACTTCTCAGCTCCATCTCAAATGTTTCACATTTGTTTCTACAAGTGGCACTCTGGGAGGGATCATTTTAGTCAAAGAATCCCACAGAGATAAAGATTAACTGGCTGCACAGAGTCAATGGATTTTCACATTAAAAGATAAAGAAATTTGTGAATTTTTGCTTCATGATGTCCTTAAAATAGTAATTATTTAATGTTTAGCACGATATTGATATGATATTTCACATTCTGTGTACAGGAGCCTCCGAGTGGGTATTCTTGTCAGGAGAAGACAGTGAGCTTGAAGAAGGAACCTCGAACTTCTCTGGGAATCACCATCGCCGGGGGGAGGGATTGTCGCAGCCGGCTGCCCGTTTACATCACGAGCGTGCAGCCTGTTGGCTGTCTGCACCGAGACGGCACCATCAAGAAAGGTTCAAATCTTAATTATGACACAGTCTTTTAGCTGGAAACAAATAATTTAATCTTTTATTTATCTGTCAGCAGGGAGTTGGCACTTGTGTATCAGTAAAGTGACAGACTAAATACGAAATAAATCTGTAAGGAAAAACACTTCATACTAATTTTATAGGAGTGGGGAAAAAAACAACTAAACAAACTACACACAAAAAAAACAGATATTTTACTGCACTAAGTCTGAACACATTACTTTATCATTGTACATTTATTACTGTAATTATATATAATACCCACTAGTCTGATCAAAGCTGATGAAAGGATTTTTTGGCTTAATACTTGGGGAAAATACTTAATTATCACTTTTGATAAACTTTGTCTGTTTATTAATTATGAAAAAGGCCTATCTTTGGTCATATTAGTTGTCCAATGGATGACTGAAGCTGAATGTCATTTCTTGGATTCAGATAATTAAAAAAGCAGTGTATGACAATTTCTAATATGAAATAATACAATAATTTAGATTTTTTTGTTGGAATTTTTAGTACATGTTCATATTTTCGACTATTATAATTTTTTAATCATTGTTAAAATGTCCATCAGCAGAGATAGAAGGTTAAATGAACTCATTAATGTTTGCTGCTTTATTTTTGATCATTCAATATTTCTGACTTGTTTTAATGTTTGTATTCTATCTGCCCAGTGTAATCTCAGCCATGTCATAAATTAATCAGAGTTTATGTGATTGAGGTGTTTAGGATTCAGCTTTCTTGTCTAAAAGGCGGTGCTTTAGTTATTAAAATGCAAAGATCTGTTTGCGGACCAGACACCGGCTCTGAACTGGTCCTCAGACTGCTTTTGTAGAATAAAGGACTAAAAATGACAATTGGTTGAATAGGAAAAGGGCTATTCTGTTTTCTCGTCCTGCTTCCATTCAGGAACACAATGTGTTGCTCAAGGGTCATTAAACCGAGAGGATGTGTGATAAAATGGAGGCGCGACTCTAGTTTTTCTGGGGAAGTGTTGTCTGAACACAATCTTCCATCCGGACAGTAAATTGAGCTCAAGACTTTTGAAACAATCACTTCTTCATATGTTTTATGTAGAATCTCTTCAACGTGGTTTAGGTTAGCGGCCTGATCAGAAAATATTTTTTCATATTTATGATTTTTAAGATGATGTAAATACATTATACCACTAAACACAATATTTCTTTATATTTATTTTGTTTGTGTTTGTTGAATGTGAAACGTTTACTCGTGTCTCTTCTCAGGCGACGTTCTGCTGAGCATCAACGGTGTCGATTTGACCCAGCTGACCTACAACGAAGCCGTTTCTGTGCTGAAGGCTCAGACGGCTCAGGCTCAGGTGATTTTACGAGTCATCCAGACCATCTCTGACAGCTCGGAGAAGGACGCAGAGGTCGGAACCGGGGACGAGCTCGACAACACGGACGACCAACGAGACGACGCCCACAGCTGGACTCCCCTGTGGACTCACTGGCTGGGTTTACCAAGGTGGAGCTGCTTTAAGCGTGTCTGATCACTTCAGCTGTATTTAGTTTTTGATGTCAAATTCACTCTGGCTCTTTTTTAAACATTTAGTCACATGCACTGGTGCAGAGACATCGTCCTGCAGAAGATCAACAACGAGAGCTGGGGCTTCAGCATCGTCGGAGGCTACGAGGAGAGCCACGGGCAGCAGCAGCCATTCTTCATTAAAACCATCGTGCCTGGTACACCCGCTCACTTCGACGGACGCCTCAAGTGAGTCGGCACTTCATTACGTAATCATCACCTGCGTTTTAAACCAGACTCCGTGTTAACGACACGTGGTTCTCTCCCAGGTGCGGCGATGAGATCGTGGCGGTGAACGGAGCTACGACTGTGGGAATGAACAACTCCTCTCTCATCCCCATGCTCAAGCTGCAGAAGAATAAAGTCACGCTGACTGTGGTGTCCTGGCCGGGCAGCCTGGTGTAGCAGCTCTCTGCCCCCTGTAATAAACGTCTTCACACGAGTACATACAAGTAGCCCTGTTCAGCTGCATTCAGGACTGTTCTTTCTACATTACTCAAGTTTATCACATTCTTCCTCTCTGCGGAGGGCTGATCTCCTTCAAGGAGCTCATGTCCATAAAAACTATCATAACCTGTTAGGGTCTAGTGCACTCATTGGGATTGTAAAATCAAGGTGCACAAATGATCACTTATATGTTAATTGCAAACTGGAAGGATTTTGTTGTTGATTCTGTTAAAAATGTTGTAATGTTGTAAACTGGTTGAGCAGAGCATCAGTAGGCAGTAAAACATCTGATTTACAGTGTAAAGCTCTTTATATAGACATTTGAAATAAGGCATTATTGGGGACTACAGATGGTATTTTTAAACCGATGCCAAACCGCTCAACCTTTGGTGTGATTTTAATCAAACTGAAATTACTGCACTTTAAAAAGACAATGCTTTAATTAATATTTCTTAAATTGGAACAAACCAACCCCCTCAGTCAGTTATGAAACTATTAACTGTTTGTTGTATCTGTGCTGTAAAAACAGAAAACACTAAACATCCACAGATCATATTATTCAGGAATACGTAGTAAAATAAATTCAGTTTGTGTTTAATGTTTAAACCCTAATAACCTGAAATAAGCTTTTGTTCAAGTATAATTTTGTTTTTAATAAAAGTGCTGGTAATCCTGGAGGGAGACATTTACTTTTTTTTGGTCTCTCGACTGTATTTATTTGGCTCACCCTGGTGTGGATTTTGATGGAAAAGCTGAAGCGTCTAATTGCCTTAAAATCATCTATCAAAATGTGTTTTATGTAATGTTTATTGCCAGTGGCCTTACTTGTATTTTAAAAAATACAGGACCTATTAAATGTCACAAAAACACTTTGAAATAGACGTCAACTTATGTGTAAATGATCCCACCTGCTGTTCAATAAAATCATATCAAATCACATTTTTTTTCCTGCATTGTGTGAGTTTTGTTTAGATTATATGAAGGATGAGCAGATTTGAAAACAACCCGAGTAGATGTATTTATAATAAATAATTAAATGCTTATTTTACAAGTTACTTTTCTTCAACCTGCATGGTGTGCAGGTGAAGTGGAGGTTATGACCTGACCGGTTTCTGCTGCGATTATTATTTACAATAAGTGCAAAACTGAGATTAGGTTTAGTCTTCAGCCTGACCTCTGGTGGACAAATGGACTAAAAATGTGACTCAAGATCATATTTTACTCCTTTAAATCCTTATAAAATATACTTGTCAGTACTTTTGTAGTTTTAAACGTACACATAAAGTACAAAGCTTAATTTGGAATAAAACGATTCTGCTTAAAAAATAAAGGGAACACTTAAACAACACACGCTAACTCCATGTAAATCAAACTTTTGTGAAATCAAACTGGCCACTTAGGAAGCAACACTGATAAACAATGTCACATACTGTCGGCACATTCAACCTACAGAACAAAGTATTCAATGAGAAGATTTAATTGATTCAGATTTAGGATGTTATTTGAGTGTTCCCTTTATTTTTTGAGCAGTATGTATGGTATGTACAAGATGATTTTTATTGAGTCCTGACTTTACTTTTACTGCTAAAAGAAGAGGTTTATGCATATAAATTTTATTACTTTGACAATTTAAAAAAATCACAAAAGAGAAGCCTTTCCACATGAAGAGGGAAAAACAGAACTTGATTACTTTGTTTATGCAGTACTCAAAATGGTGTGCACAAGTTTAATTTCCCCTACAAAAAACTTGAAAATTGTAAAGAAAGAAAAGCAAACTTTAGAAAATTCGTAGTTTTGCAATTTTTTAAGTAGAGTTAAAATTGTAAAAAATCTATTTTTATTAGCCTGTAAATTAGTGAAATTTCTTGAGCCAACTTAGACTAAAACTACTTTGAAATGACACTAAAAGATCTTGAGTGGACAAGTGGAAAGTCTGTGAAAATAAAAGACCATAAAAACCAACCACCCTGAAGCGAAGCCCACCCCTTCAGTGCAGACCTGGAGGGGCTGCTGGCGTACAGTAGAAACACGTATTTTCACTCTTTGACCACTGATCTGTGGCATTAGAAAGTGTAATCACGAGTTGTGGTAACAGCATCCCTGAGTTTTATAAAAGTGTTGAGTAATTGCAGGCCGTCTTGTTAAAGTTAACGACTCAGCACCTTGTTAAAGATGACAAACTGCCCACAGGGTGGGGCGTGTGTGTGAGTGTGGATGGTGTCAACTGCAGCAATTAGTAATTATAGAGACAAACATAAAACATGAAGCAGAAGCAAAAGAAAAATGGAAATCAACCCTTTATTTTTGCTCTTCGAAGGAATTGTCAAACATTTACATGAACTGCAACAATACTGGGAGGGTTTAAAGTCGTCTTCGCAGAGATCGATGGATTTCAACCTGTTTTTCTCTGAGGTTCTGTACTATCCAGAGGCACTCTATTACAATGAAATGTCTAATGTCTAGACTACAGGAAAATAATACTTGAATAATACTCATCACTTGAGATGATGAGTGGAATGAGGGAGTCAGCTCTTTAACTGTAATGTAAAAGGAAGTGCTTCAGAAAAGGAGGGGAGGAGTATAAAACTACAAAACTAATAAAAACCTGGGATATTAAAAGAGAAGATTTACAAACATGTTTAACAAATGATGACTAACTGTCACCTCAAATGGCAAAAATAAAAACAACTTATGTCACTGTTTGAATATTCAGGATGCACTGCGATCTGAAATCTGGACTCTCCTCCAGGCTCAAGTGCAAAACTCAGTCATAAATCTGGCATCAGATACACTGTCACTATATGGCTTACAAGGTAAACAGGTTCATATAAACTAAGAAGGTACATATAGACATCTTTCATTAATCAAAACTATGGTACAGCAATATATTGGCAAAATAAACTAAATAACTAGTTTATGTAAACAAAAATACACCATTGTACAGCTTATTCTAACATGTTATTTACAGGTCAAGTTCTTGTATTAGCTAGTTGTACAAAGGGTTAAAAGTAGGGCGGTGATGTACGCTGTGCATTAGGCAACTTCAACCATCCCATAAACCTGCAAAGAACTGGATTCAAAGATTTAAATCTACACACTTGTTAGATCACTCGTTAGATCTCCAGTTACACTTAGAAATGTCAGTGGATAAATATGTTTTAAATGATACATAAGGCAAAGGGGGGTGGGGGGGGGGTTACAGAGGGTGGAGGCATCACATTCTTTGCAAGGAACTGTAGCAGACGGGATACAGGTTGAACGTTCTTTGGGGTTAAATGCACTTTTTCTTTTTTTTTAGAGTTTTGTTTGTTTTAACATGTTTAACAAAAAACACATTAGAGTGCAACAAAGAGGGCGGAAGTAAAGGGGGCATGTCTGGGACAAATGTGCAAAATCTGCTATAAAGCAAAGTGACAGTGTTGCAAACTTTAATGAACGGGGGGGGACGAGGGACGGGGTGACGGGGGAGGGTATGAGAGACGTGTCGGTGCAGACCCTTATTCCAACATACTGTATGTACAAGGCACTAAGGAGAGGATTTAAGGGCCACACATCCTGTCCGGTAACAGCCCTCAGTCCGGTCTGAATATAGGATATTTAGGTAAGAATTCTATAAGAATCACCTGCAGACAGAAAAGACAACCGATACAAGTATTCAGGATGTTAATGTTCAAACACAAACTATAAAAAACTATTACTTCATTCTGAAACAGTTTTCTGCCCATAATTGTTCTTTAAATTATTCAAAATAATGTTTCCAAATTGTAAAAAAGTACCGCCCACATAGCTTAACTGCTGATGTACTGTATGTATTTCACCTGTTTAAACTTTAATAACCCAATAAAAATGGAATCAAGTGAATGATTGGATCACATGGGTGATCGTCATCTTTTTCGACTCAAGAGATTAATAAATGAAATTCACTACCTACAGGTTTGACAGTTTTATAATCATGAATAACTGCCACCTTTTTTAATGATTTTATTATGATCCGTTTTAAAATCAGCTTTATGAATTGTTTTAATATAGTTGTGTTTTATTCTTTTTAAACGGTTTTATTTTTATGTTGCTAATAGCCCATCTAGGGACTGACATTACAAATTAGCCTGGGCTATAAATGTTTTAGTGTACTGTATTGTTACTTAACCCTTGTCCTTATACAAATAAGCAATACATGACAAAAAAATAATTAAAGACTAGTTATAGATACAAACCTAATGTCTAGTTTTTACCAACAATGTGGTAAATCAGTAGAAATTTGTAAATTAAAAAATATTACAACTAAAGGTCTTGAAGGAATGCATCTCCCACCACGTTTATGCCAACAGATGTTCATTTATCATGAAGATTGTTGGATGTTTAGTTTTTAGGATCAAATCTTTAAAAGAACTTATAACTGATTCAGATATGTTTGTGTTTCATAAAATCAGCTGTGGCAACTATTGTGTTGATTCCAAGTGAATTAGTTGTTGATGTACATCTAATAAAAACTTTGAGTTTAAATAAAACTCATCCAGTGATTTATGAGATTCTTTGCAAACAGAAAAAATTCAGAGCTTTTCATCTTTTGGTAGTGAATAATGTTACATACTGTAAAATTTAGAATCTATCTTCATAATAATGATTTACTAATATTGGAAGCAGCTGATAAGATTTTGCTTTTATTTTGTGAGATTGATACTTTATTTTCTGTATGTTTTTATGCAGGACTGTGACAGGTCTAAAGCTTTCTTGGTTCATAAGATACCATGTCCGGTATTTTTTCCCCCCAGTTTTGTAAAATAAAATAAAGTATGATCAGGTGTGGGAGGGCTTGAGGTGCATTTACGTGTCAGTGTACTCACATATTCCATCATGTTGCTGCTTTCGCATTTTCTTTTGCTGAGCTTCCAGTGCAGCCCGAGCTGGAAAGACAACAGGGGACAAAGAATGAACGTCTCGCTTCGCTTTTGAACTGAAACAAAGACACGCCCACTTGCAAAGAAAAGAAAATCTGTCTGAGATCTCCTCTTTAGCGCTGGGGGAAGAGACTCTGACAGCAGGACCGTCTGGTCTCACAGAGGTCAAACTGTGGCCAGACACCCCGAAGAGCTTCCTTTATACCCTCACACGGCTACTAGCTGTAATTTGTTGCTGCGAGACAAAACAAAATTAACACGGCCTTTTTACTGCTGACCTCTGGATCTGTCTCAAAGAAGCTCTGAGGATCTTGTGTGGCAGGTTGGAGTTTCCAGAACAGACTAATGATCACTGATCAGCTCACAACAGCACAGACAAATTAAACACTTTTACACAGAGGTTTATATACGAACAGACGTCTTTCTTACCTTGTGGTATAATCTGTTATTCTCCCACTCTAACAACTTCTGAATCGACCGTCTTGTCTTTTAAAAGAGAGAAAACAAATGTTTTTAAACAAGTTTATTATGGAAGCAAAACACTCACAACTCACACACAGGTAAAAGTAAACAGTGGCAGTCTTAGGATTTATGGACTGAACTCCCAATTTACCAGCTAGTAATTTCCACTTTGTTGTCAGTAATAGTGAGCGGTAACCTTTTAAACGGCACACCCTTCAGCCGGGAAGGAGTGCAATGCATCATTTCAGAGCCGCAAACGGCGCTGCAGAGAATAATCACTGGCAATGTGAGGGAGAGTTATATGAGAGGTCTGACACTCACTCTCTTGTTTAGGCAGATTACAGGCCACAGACTGCAGCCGACTGTGCAGCAGCAACACAGGCAGCCGCAGAGAAGCCACTTCACGTTCACGGGCAGGTTCTTCTTCAGACAAGCGTTCACCCTGCTGATGCTGGTTTTGAATTCCTCCGGAGCTACCTAAAATGAGACGAGGGGAGAAAACGGTCAAATGCAAGTGGTTCTTGGTGTCAACTGTTCAAAGGAAGCATGAGCGGAAGGATCAAAGAGGTGCGGGAAAACCAAAAGGCAGATATTTGTTGTCCAGAGATGGGATCTTCTAATTCTACACCCCTGACTTGCCACCCGAGCTCCAGACTGTTCAAGGCGAGGAGGGAGTCAAAGGAGAGATAAGCTCAGTGCCTGTGGCAGCGCTGGCCAAACAACTTGAATGGATGCTCATTCCTCGCCGAGTCTGTACGCCATAAAACGGGGGTCGTAATCTTTTATGACAGGATGCAAAGGTCTCTTTGCAAACAGCCAAAGAGCTCAGAATAAAGCCCAGCAGGGTCTGATCTGCACCCTTCAATCATCATAATTGTGACCTCATCCATCACATGTCACCCTGGGTCACAATGCTGAAGGTACTTTTTATTGCCCCACACTTCCCTCGGCCCGCTCTCACCCCCGCAGCCTTTTTGTGTTTTTGCGTCCGACCCAGGAAGCTTCCCTTTCTTGTCTACGGCAGAGTCCTCATTTTCATTCTTTTATCACCTGGTGCTGGACCCTACGAAACACTGGGGCCAACCGAGCCCCCTATACAGAGCTTACACATTGACAGAGCTGGACGGCAGCACATTCAGGCTCTTTTCTCTGCGATGTGTGGCACGCTGCTTAAAATGCATCTCCATCACATCAAAACCACTCGGGAAAGTCTGAATGGGATGGTTTGGGGAAGTTGGGGCCATTAAAGGACCACCAGAACAAAAGACTCACAGCAGCTTTGATTGCTTGATGAGTTAAACAAAAAGTAACCAGTAAGACTTAAATGTAGGGAAATCCAAAAAATAAAACAACTGTACCTTGCCCGTGAGAACGGAGGGAAATTCTGTGTCAAATCTGTTGCTCAGTCCAAACCTAGAAAGAAGAAAAACAAACATTTAAGATTAAAAATATTTTTTAAACTCTGGTGTAACAAACACAAACAATGAGAACAAACGCAAATCAGAAGCAGATTTGCTGGATGTTCTCTCAAGTGCAGATTTAGTTTTATTTTGAGTGACAGTTACAAAATAAATAGTTAAGAAAATTAAAAATCCTCTGTATTTCTAAACTGGGATTTCTCCCTATAAATAAATAACTGGAAACTAGTATCTTATATATATATATATATATAGTTTTGGAAGCCTCTTTTCTGGAATGTCATGTCATTAAAACACACCAGAAAAAGGCTTCCAAAAATATGCTAAAAGTCAAATAACATCAGCATACATATAAATTATATATTATCTGTTTTATTTAGATATTAACGTTTTTTTAAAGCAGGCAAATCCCACTGAGATCACAGATCTCTTTTACAAAGGAGGCCTGGACCTGAAGGCAACATGTTTTTGGTCTGTGGGGGAAACTGGAGACAACCCACACAAGCACGAGGAGAACATGCAAAGCAAACTCTACACAGAAAGCCGACAGGTGTGAACCGGGGATTGAACCCAGGACCTTCTTGCTGTAAGGCATCAGTGTTAACCACTGATCAGTTGTGCTGCCTAACTAACATTATTATCTATTATACGAATAAAATAATTGCTGCTAATATATTTGTGGTTCATACACCAACACGGCCATATGGTACTTTGTGTTTTTTTTTTTTTGATTATTACATAAATGGAGATTTAACACCAACTAGTCCTGTACTGTTGTGCACTTATTGTCTGCTGCAAATGAGCCAAAAAGACCTGTGTTTTATGTCTCTGTTAGTAACCAAAATAACTCCTGAACCACTTACCAAATTTTAATTACATTTGCAAACAGTGGCACATAAAACTGAATAATTTTCAGTCCGATTCAAGATGGCTTTCCCACCTAATTCACCTTAGAAAACTAATTCTAATAATTAATTATAATTCAACAACTTACAATAGTATTATATTATAAAAATATATTTCAATATGGTAAAAATTCAGTGCGGTAGAAGCTGAGAGTCATACTTAACACATACTTACATACATGCATTGTCACTGTATCTTATTGTATTGTATCGTATTGTAATTATATTCCTTGTGTGTATCAACATACTTGGCCAATAAAACTTATTCTGATTTTGATTATCTGAGTGTGAGACCTCACATAACATTATTTTAAAGAACATTTCTCAACATAAGATGATCTCAGGAATGCTAGGTCTTTAATTTAAAATTAAATGTGTGTATAAACAAATATATTACGCACAATGAAAGTCCAGTTCATACTCAGTATCTGAGCTGAAGTTTTACATTGTGATAGTTCTATATGAAACTTATAGTTAAGTATATTACCTCTTTTTTCCTGTATAAACAAGTTTGTTATAGTCCAATTTTTACAAGAGGCTTGTGTAGGAAAATTAAATGTTGAACAGAAAAGATGTTAGCTAATTGTTTGTTTTTGTGCCATTAGTTACACAACTCAGATTGTGCTCTTACATGTCTGTTTTCTGTCATCCCTCTGTCAAGTTGAAGAAAAGAAACTCTGCTTTTTGAAGATGAAAGTGTGAATCTAGCGTATTTGAAGTTTTATATCCTTGGACTTACAATCACCATGATGAAGGCAACAGGCTCCACCTGACCTTCACGTGGTGAAACTTGTTACGATGTAATAATAAAGTATAACACTGAGATCAAGGCAGTGGCACTGATAAGATGAGTGATAAACATTGTGTGGGAGGACGGTGATAAGACCTCTGGCTAACGGTTAAACACATGTAAACACAACTAACGTGAAGATTGACTGCTGCTGACAAAAACGTTTTCGGTTGCCATGGGGACGAGTGACGCTTGCTTTTAAGTTGTCCGGTGTTGTTTAGGGAAAATAAATAACAGCCCTGACTTCACGGATGTCTCGCTTGTTTTCGTTGTATTTTTTAATGTTAGCTCACAGGTTAGCATTAGCTAGAATAAGCGACCACTCGCGACAAACAGAAACTACAGACACGGTTCTGCTTACACAGTGATGTGTCCGGCCCCTCGCATAACCACGGACTCCGGGTAGTATCTGGGTAAGTTCTCCTCGCTCACTACGTGCTCATCCTCTTCGTCTTCTAACTCATAAATGGTATCAAAGTCCGACATGTTGGGGAGTAAGACGCTCATGACGTATCCTGCGCGGCTGCGCACTGACGCACGAGACAAGCTCTGTTATGTATGGCAGGCCGCTGGTACATATAATTAAACCATATTCCAAGTTCTAAATTGTTTTTAGATGTCAGATAAAGGCCTAACTTCCCTTATTGTCAGAGTTTAGGTCAAACTTTGGAAAAAGGTTATAGAGTTATAGCTATTTTTGTGATGAATATCAGTTAGATGTAGCGGCCATCTTGAATTGACTCCAAAAGTCAATCAGTTTAGATGTACAGCCTATGATATGGTTTCTGAAACTTTGTTTAAAAAAATCCTGACAGAATTGTGGAATACTTAGAAATATTAATTTTTTAGCTAATAAATGTGTTATTTTAAATATCCACTGTCAAAAAAGCAAAGGGAGACAATTGTGTTTTTGTGCCTGTTTGCAAAAAATCTCATGGGCTACTGGATTATTGGATGTGCATCTACAACTGTAAAATTTTCAAGATGGCAGTCACAGCCGACTGATTTAAAACACACAAGCAGTTGATTTTACAAATACTGTGCTACAAATTGCAGTTGATCTGATCCACAATACCCATTCTGAGTGCTAAGAGAAAGTGCAAGATCCTGGTTTAAAATTTGTCCACTAACACATCTCTGTCTTTCTGATAGCAACATATTTTGTAGACCTCAGAGCAGTATTTAATGTCATCATCAGAAAATAATCATTAGTTTTACATGTACAATTAATGAAGCTAACCTAATTTGAGATGACTACAGCCAACTATCTTTAGAATGCACAAAAATATCTATAATTCAGTCAATTTTACATATTTTGAGCAACTTTTTTGTAGTTGTAGCTGAGTCATTTACAACACATACTCTGAATGTGATATCTTGTTGAGAGTGTGCATTACCTTTTCAAGGTTTGCCCAGAACAGCTAAAACCATCATGTTTCAACATGACTGATTGTGACCTGACTATTATATGACAGATCCACTTGCCATACAGGTGGCAGCCTTTGACTGGAGCTGGTGTGTGAACACACAACCATGACATGTCAGAGGGATAAACTCTTTCAGATCATACAAGTCAATGCAAAAAACTTGGACCAAACAACACTTATTAAAACTAGTAATAAAAAGCAGCTTCAGGCCATTATTTGTCCATTCATTCTGGATAAATGCCCCTTTCACAGCCTCATAATAAAAAACCAACAATTAATACAAGTAAACTACAAAACTCACTTTATTTACATTTATAAAGAAGCCATTATTTTACCCGTATCAGTACCAGCTGCTCTTTGTGCACAGAAATGTGCCAAAAACATGTCAATGATTTGTCAAGTAAACTTTGGTTCAGCTGCCTTTTATCCAGTTTCAAAACTCTCCCTCCCCCCCCAACACTAATTTTATTCACAAACACATACAATTTATCACATACAAAACCAAATATTTATATCTTATAAACTCACAAACAATTTAAAGCTTTCATTTCCCCCCGCCCCCCCTTGAATTAGAACTATTCTATAAAAAGCACTATTCGAAGAGCCTCCAGCATTTTGTTGCTATAAATCAAATCTGCATCTTTGTGAGTTCAGATCCTTTTTTTTTTTATTATTTCTTCTTCTTATTTTTAGTTTTGCTGCCTGTCAAGTGTTCTGCCAGCCTGTTGGGAGTGCTCAGTTTGGAGAGGAGGTCCACATGAACTGTTTTCACTGAGTCACAGTCACTTGCTGTATGTTCCTGATGGACGGCAGGGTGTTCATTCCTGGAGGGGGGTACAGAGAGCTGTGGATCTCTGTGGGGCTCAGGGATCCCGGTACCGGCAGAGGGCTCACAGAACCGGGGTCACTGTGGACTGAACCACTGCTGCCGTCGGACTGACCCATCTTCTTCTTAATCAGCTTCCTCTCTTTGGCTCTGCGGTTCTGAAACCAGATTTTCACCTGAAAAAGAGACACACAAAAAAAGGAAATTAAAATAATATTTTTGATTTCTAAATGTTTTGGTATTTAAAAAAATTAATACATAAATGAATATATATATATTCTTTTTATATTTTCCTCTGTCTTTGACTGAAAAAAATAAAACAAACTAATATCTTAATAAATCAATGTTTAATCAGATAAATCACTTGGAACAAAAAACAGTAAAAATAAATAGAAACAGTAACTAAATCACTAAATAAACAAGGTAATCAATATAATAGCTGTGTAAAAAAACTAATAAACAATTACTAAACATATTTCATGAATAAAAACAAAGGCTGAAAAATTACAAAATAAAATAAAGTAAAATAAAACTGTATGAAAATGCAAAAAAGCAACTTAAAAAACAAATAAATTATTAAATAAATAAGTAAATGAACAGGTTAATAAACTAAAAAAAATAGATTTACACTAAGAATAGTTGAACAACAGTTTTAAGGGAATAAACGAAAAGGTTAAAACATAAAGACTTAAAATAAAATGAATGAAATAAAAAATAGGTTAAGTATCAAAAATGCATATTTTCCTTTTTTTTTAGTCTGCCCTTCGATAATTATTTTATATAGTGTCAACATTATTTGGAAGCTTATTTTTACAGCATTATTTTACAAGATAAAATTATTTTAGCAGTTTTTTGCTACTAAAGTAGTTTTTATTTTTTAATTTACCTGCTTTAACATCAAAAGGAAATGCCTCAAATGCATCCCGAACATACAGCAGATACACTGTTAAACAGTTTGTTGCATTAATTAAAAAAAAACTGGATTATTGAAGAATAAAGGTCTGTCTGTTTGCTGCTATTTATTCAGCTCCACGTGTGATTCTGTATTTACCGAAGCTTTATTTTTTTTTTTACCTAAAATGTGTGCAAAAGTAAAAGTCTTACCTGTCTCTCGGACAGGCCCAGGTTGACAGCCAGCTCAGACTTCCTCCTGATGGTGATGTATCTGTTGAAGTGAAACTCCTTCTCCAGCTCCAGCCTCTGATGGTCCGTGTACACTACCCTGTATTTCTCCTTCGTTCTTGTTTTACCTGTCAGAAAACATACACAAACACACACACACACATTAGTTTATTACATGATGTGTGTGAATCCGGGCGGCTGAACTGGAAGCTTCCCACCGAGCAGGCTGCATGCCAGCACCGGCCCGTCTTCATAAAATCCACATCTCCACCTGATTCCAGCCACAGATACGCAAATGAAGCTTTTTGATCTGCTGGGGATGGAAGTGAATTTCAAACATCCTCCTCAGACCAACACATAACAAAAGCGGGTTAAGGGTGGGAGGGAAACCTGAAAGTTGGAGTTTATTTTGCGTAAAATGCGCTCGGTCTGCATGTGGGACTTTTTTTTAATGTGGATTTGCTTAAAAATAAACTTTTTATGTTTAAACACATGACTATAAATAAGAAAATGTCTGTAAAATATAAATAAAGACCTTCTTGTATTTAAGAGTAGATTAGTTAAGCAATTACCCAAGTGGTTTGTTCAAGTTTGATGTATTAGCTGTGAAAAAGGCCCTCTTTCCGGTCATATAACTCTGGGAAAGGAAGGCAGGATGGCGCATATCAAAGTGAGGAGGTGTTGAAAGCAGAGGCCGCTGCCTGGATATGACAGAGAGCAACAAACAGAAGCTCACATCTCCAGGAATAATGCCATTAACATCACAAGTGGGCATGGCGCCGATTCCTCTCACCTTTTTTTTTTATTAGAAGAGCTTCAGCTCCTCTGTCAGGCATTATAGAAAATACAGGAGCAGCTCAATGATAATTAATTGTGATTTTTAATGTAATTTATCCGATTTTATTTCTTTTTACAACCACAAGTTTTATTTGAAGTTGTTAAATTTGGATGTATCTCACTGTCACATAACCACTGATTTGTTTTTAGTCTATTTTTATTTATTTTCCATTCAACTAATTAAAATTATTCATATGTTTTTTTTAATTAAAGAAGCTCTCATCTGCGTAAAATCCACACTCCTCGACTCCAAGCGTCCTGCGCCCTTAAATGAATCAATAAACCCAGGTGAAGCTCTCACCTGTGGAAGAGGACTGCGCGGTTTTACTCATCCACTGATAGGAGCTGCGCCTCTCCCTGTCAGGGGAAAGCTGTGCAACAGAAACGTTATCCGGCGGCGGCTGCAGCACCGCGGATCCGGGCGGGTGCATGTGGCTGTAGTCTGGGGAACAGTACGGAACCGGTCCAGGAGGCGAGTTGTTCATGGGGGGTGGAATAGCGTTAGGAGGTCCCAGGCTATACGCGCCCCAGTCCTCTCTTGGACCGCCGTATGAAGGCCCCCAACTGGCCCCGGACTGTGTGTGCGTTTCCATGTTTGGCACATGATGGTATCCGGTAAAATCCGGGTACTGTGGCGTGGAAACGAAGTTCTGTGGAGGCAGATTGATGCTCGATCTTCTCACTGGTCCTTGGTGATACATTCCGCTTTCTTTATCCAGTAGATATCCAACGTACATATTTTGGGAAAATATATATTTTGATGTTATTTCAGCAGCAGAGTAAATGCAGCCAATATTAAGGCGACATTATGACCCTGAAACTGTCAAAAACAATCCCTGTGCAGTTTTAGTCCAAACGGGTCCCCCAAAGTGAAATAGTTCCAGTTTGTCTCCAGCCTCACATGATGTGTTTTAGTTGACAAGAAGCTAAAGCTTTACTGAGGCCTGCCTGACGTCAGCAGACTCCTCAGCTCTCGTCGATTTGCGCCCAAAAGAGAGTGACCAGTGCTGCGGGCCCAGCTGTCCCTTGCGCCTGTCCCGGAGCGCGTCATCATCTGACAGTGGGCCTATCCCGAGCACGAGCTCTCCTCTCCATGAATAAATTATCACCACGACCTATCAGCTTTACAAAGCAGCAATAAACTGAGGCTGCACGTCCCCAGGCGCACACAGGAGGCCTGTGCGTCTTTACGCACGGATACAGTTTATATCACCAAGAACTTGTTTCGTGAAAAGATAAATAAATCACTGTCTAGAAATACTTTTACAGTTTTATGGCAATTTTTTTTAATGAAGTGTGACTGTTTTTGCATTTAAAATCTCCTCCCTCGTATTTACAATTTAAAAAAATCCTGAAATGTTTAAAATGATCTTATTGTGAAGCGCATTTACTGTGGGAACCCAGCGGTTTGTGACCACGCTTCACACGTAAACCCGGACTTATTTGTTAAGATATTCACTTGTAAACGAGGTGCAAAGTATGGGAGACTTTTTTTCCCCTCTCTCCTCCTTTCGGATTCCGTTCACACCTCAAGGTCGCACTTCACAGCTAATTCCGGTTACAAGGAAACCCCCACAGCCCCCCTCTGAAACAAACAGCGGCCTGCGACACTCCTCTCCTCTGAAACGACAATAAATCTGTTTCTCTGTGGCTTCACCAAGGCCTGGTGTGCAGCTGTATACTTCATGTTTCTGCGCGTCAGATGATAGATTTGACAGAAAGTTCAGTACAGTAACAATAAACGAGGTGATAATTAGTTTCAGGCACGTGAAGCATCAGTTTATTGACCACAAAATATTTACGAGACAGTTAAACTCTAGTGAGCTGAGTGACTGAAAACAAATATCTAAAACAGAAGCACTTAATCCAGCCTAACACTTATCAGAGTTTTTCCATATAACCTGTGTTCCATACATTTTTATAGAATAAATTGTAATTTAAAGTAGAGTTAATTAAATAAATAAAAATACCATCAGAATCATGCCAGCTGTCAAATGAGCATTTTTTTAAAAACCCAAACATGAATTTAAAACGAACTATTTATTGTTTAATTTATCCAAAATTTACCTGTTTTATTTTTCTTTCCATTCATTGAGTTCCATCAGAGGTTCTTTGCTCTGACCCGCAGCTTCAGCTGGATGTTGGATGGATTCTCAGAACCTCTGACGCCATCTTGTGAAAGTTTGCAAAACTTCTTTGAGTGAAGGAATTATTATGAGTTCTACCTCAAGAGGCCAGTCTTTACCAACAAAAATAACAATTGAAAACCTTAATTTGGTTTGAGGATCAGCAGCTCAGACAGAACAAACATTGTGTGAAGACTGCAGAGACTGCACATTTTTTAACACAAGGAGCTCTTTGAGAACATGTCTTAATGAGAGTATATAAGTGAAGGTAAAATAAATAGACTGTGACACTTGTAAATGTCAGTGTTGCCGCATTCTTTTTTATAGTTCTTTTTTCTCAGCACACTGTTGGCATGATGGGCTGCTTGTAGTATATCCATAAGTTTGAGTTTGTGATACTTTTCTGTTATATTTGCAGCTCTGTAATGTTGTTCATGCACGAATGCAGTTGTATATTTTTACATTTTAGAAGAACTATTACATGGTTAAAAGCTTTCTATTTCATTTCATTTCATTTTATTTCATTCAGGCTAACATTGAAAATCACAAAGAGAAGTAATAAATTCACGCCAGCATGGCAATGATAAGGTGGTTGTTTGAATAGTTTTCAGTAAAAATAAGCCTGGAGAAGCAATTTAGTTATTTTTTATTGTGGGGGAAAAAAAAGCAAAACAAAACAATAAAATTCTGAAAACTTTTTTTTATTTCAACTTATTTTCTGAGCCAATTCGTTTCTGCA
>JARVGW010000506.1:10263609-10275574 GCA_031762495.1 Anablepsoides rubrolineatus | reverse complement strand
AAAAGCAAAACAAAACAATAAAATTCTGAAAACTTTTTTTTATTTCAACTTATTTTCTGAGCCAATTCGTTTCTGCATAAACATGTCCACTAGATGGTGCTGTTATTTAAAGAGTTGTCCTATTGGGCTTTTTTTTTTTTGTCACTCTTCTTTTATTTGGTGACAAATGTGTCACTAAAAACATGTTCTGCTCATTTGTTCACTTAACATTTTTGTTTTGTTATTTAATTTCCTTCATATTTTATTTATGAAACAACCTTTTGTGATTCATCAGGATCTCAATCACTGATCCTTTGATTTAAAGAGAGATTCATGAATAATCTGCAGACCTAAATGTTTGTTTTTGTGTTTTATATTTGCCAGAAAATTGCTGATGTTTGGATCAACACATCTGCAGAAAAAAAATCCTTTTGGGAAGGTGGTTCTTCTTTAGAGGATGTTTTGAAGGGTCAAGTCGGGTAATTTGTGCCACAACAACAACAACCTGTTGTCGTGTGACTAATTTCCAGGAGTCATTAAGTTGATGAGAACATCCACTTAGAGTTCAAACAATGTGTTTGACAGACTCTGACATTTCTGAAACTTATATTTTGTTTTATACTTCTTCCAATCTGAGTGCTGTTGGGCTTTCTCTTAATCATAAAGTCTCTCAGGCTGTAAAACAGAGCACCACCTTCAGGACTTCTGAAAAAAAAAAAAAAAATACACAAACCTACAGAACAGGAAAAGCATTTTTCCACCCTGAGCTCAGCTGAAAGTTGCAGAGCCAATCCAGTCAAAGGTGAAGCAGGTTCACAGGTTTTACTGAAGTGACCACATCGTTGGAAAACGGACCACCTGCTGCTTTTTCAAGCCTTCCACAGCTGACAAACAGAGGCATCAGGGAAGAGTTTAACATCTGTAACGTAAAACATCTGTTAGCAGGACGTCACAAACACAGTCATCGACAGAATTAATTACAAACTGCTCTTCATCCAAACATCTACAACCCCTGAAGTGGTGTGAAACAGAAATAAAAACAGACTACGATGATTTAAAAATCATTTTCAACCTGTATTCATTTGAATACATTAAAGATTTTTATCGCTCATATGGACAAACTTTATTGTATTTTTATTATTTTTTTAATATTCACCCACTTTGAATTTGATGCCTGCGACAGGTTCCAAAAAAGCTGGGACAGGAGCAACAAAAGACCGGGAAAGTTGAGGAATGCTCAAAATTTGTTTAGAGTTGTAATTTATGGCATAATGGTTCAAATCATGGACAAACACAGGAAAATTTAAGCGACAAAGAGACTTTATACCATATTTAAATAAAGTGTAAAGTTAAAACAAACTGTTGTTGATTAAATAAAACAGGGGCAGCTGTAGGGAAAAAAAGTTTTTTTTTCTTTTTTCGTAGAATCAGTGTCCTGGTGGTTTTTGGCAGCTCATTGATTTATTTGACCATGAAAAACAAATTATCTGCAGATTTTTCCAATTAGAAGCGTTGAGTCACAAACTGTTGGTGAAGCGTTTTATAAGGCTCTGCAGATTATTGTCCTGAATGTGCTGTTTATGTGGGGAATACATATGTCAAGTTTTTACCAAAGTCCTGTTATTTTTTAAAGAAAGTTTCTACATGTGTAGGTTTGCCAGTTTTGTAATCAAATTTCAAAAAGAGAAAAGCATAAAAATGGCTTCATTCATAAAGAGTTGCCTCTTTTTCTGCTTCTCTGCTTCCTAGTTGTGATTAGAAAATGGTTTAAATCAGATAAGACATCTTGGGATCATATCCTGCTTGTCTCTGGTTCAGCGAGAGCCCACAAGTCTCAACCTCAACTAGTTTCCAATTCCGAGCCTCGTTCCATTGTTTACCTCCTCAGCAGGAGGTAAGAAGAGTGTTCCTATACCAGCAGGGCCTGGGAAGAATAAAAAAAAAAAGCTGCTGCGACCATGGAGCCATAATAAATGTGAACACGATGGGCTTGTTCTGTTGCCTGTCTGTCCTTCTCACCACCCAGTCTCCGGGCCTCTCTGCTGCTTCTGTTGGCCGCCCGGCTGCTCAGTGGCCCCTTCGACACCAAAGCCTTCATGTTTGCAGCCTCCGGCAGTTTGTACATGTGCAGCAGTGGCTGGTTGCTTTGTGTCCCTTTCATCCATGTTACGTCTAATTTCACTTCAATTATGTGGCTCAACTTGTCATAAATCTGCCACGAAAGGAGACCCAAACAGTTTTATTGTTGGTTTTACTGACGCATCAACATAGCAAGAAAGCATCTTGTTTTTTGTTCTTTTTTAATACTTTTCCAACAGAAAATGTGAACTTTTGCTCCCATGTTTAAATAAAGGATTGACAAAATATTCTGCTTTAATCTACCTGATTTGAACAAATGAGTGACTAACAGGCTTCTGTAGAAATTGAAGACCTGTTGAACAACAGGGAAACAACTGAAACATGCAGGATAGGGGTCTTCAAAGTCAAGGACCACTGGAAGCTGATGTGGCCGACGTCTTCTTCTGGGCATGTGGGTCGCTTGGGCCATAAACTGTTCAAACTGTGGAATGATGGAGAACATCCACTCAGAAAAATATAAAAATAATAATAAATAAAATAATAAAAAATGGATCGGAGCAAAAAAATTAAATCTGACCCATATGGCAAAATTTGTCTGGCCCAGTTCTGGCCCACACAGTGCATTAAAAACACATATAGGACCAGGTGTTGCAAAGAATGACAGCCCTTTCGTGGCCCAGATATGGTTTGCCAGGGGTGGTCAATGCATGGGCCAGCACCACATAGACCAAACCACAACCAGGTCAGTTGCGGCATGCCCTCTTAAAAACAGAGTCATCATTGCCAGACCTGGCCCACATCAGCAAACCACGTGCCAGCCAGCAGATCTGGCCCACATCTGTCTGCTGTGGAGCATTAAGAACTGCAAAGTGAACGTAGCTTTATTCAGGCCAGGAAATAAAAAGCATAAAATAAAGAAAGTAAAAAATTATAAAGGAAACCTACTCTTCATTCAAGACAAAACAGTGTGGCCAGCCTCTCGACTGGTCGAAGATAAAAGAAATAAGAGTTTAAATTGAACAGGATCGATGAGCTCACAGGATGCAGTGGATTGCTGCTGTTTTAAATCTATAACAGGTAAAATAATGATTGTCCATAAGCTTTTCACAGACCCTCTTTATTGATGCTGCTGGTGATCAAATTGAAACACTGTTATATTGAAAACATCTTTATTTAATGCAGCACCTTTGTCACTAATCTTCCTGTAAAGACAATAAATATGACCACGCTGCTGATGTGCTGCTTGTTTTTTCCTGTTCCTGACTGAAACGTAAATACGTGGCTTTATTTTTTTTACATCGGCATGCTCCGCATTTGTCTTCTGCTTGTTAAAGATGGGATAAAGTTTGGTGTTTTAATGGGAATGTATCCAGATCATTGTTCTGCATGTAGGTGAGAGGAGTGACTGTAGCGTACCCATTCATCCTCAATGCACAGGGGTCTGGGAATTCCATTGTGTGAGTGTTTCTGCGTTCAAAGGGGGGTGGGTGTGGGGGGTAGTTTTATTCTTCCTTTCTTCCTCTTTTTCTTTTCTTAATTCTTTGCATAATTGTGCTGTTTGATGGAAGCCTCAGTATGATGGGGGTGTAAGCTGTGTCGCAGATGTTATTATGGTCATAACTTCAGATGTTCCCCTGAACTCATTAGTGGCTCTTTTTTTTTTGGTGATTAATGGAGTGTTTTTGCAGCTCTGTTTGCTTTGGGAAGAAGCTGTGGAAGTGGTCAGAGGAAGGTCGGAGAGGGGGTTAAGAGGATTATAAGTGCAATTGTTAAATGAGGAAAACAAACAACATGAAACGCTGTTTGTGCTGTATGTTAAAGCTGCCGACAGTGGCGGTTTATCGTCCCCATGGGAACCACAAGTCTGTGTTTCTCACTCCCTGATTGCAAACTTAAGAGAGGCAGACAGAAACAGACTGAAAAATAAGGCTCAAACGAGCAGTAGCTTTGCAAATGATCCCATTGAATGGGTTCATCTCTCTGAATATTCAGGTTCACGTCATGTGAGCTCTCATTTGTTGTCATTGTAACAACATTTTGATGCTGAACCAGATAAAAATGAAATCTTTGCCTGAAAATATTAGTAGAGCTTTAGCTCTGCATGAGAGGATTCTCAAACCCGTGCAGGTCTGGAACCACTGTGAAGTGAAATGCACCTCTCCCCTCCTGAGTCCTTCCATTGTTTGTTTACGTCTTATATTCCTGAAATAGTCCACACAGGAAGTTGTTGACATGTGTTCAAGTTTAATGTGCTACCTTTACTGTAACAACTGTGAGGACAAACAGAAGACAGTAAATGGGCTGTTCTTGTGTGTGTGTGTGTGCGTGGACCCGGTGGACACACCCAGCGCCGGTGACCAGGGGCCCCCATAGGAAGGCCCGTGTGTGGCGCCCTCCAGTCGTGATGGGGATGATTAAGAGTTCCTTCCTCTCCGGCTTGAAGAGACATTGTCCCAGAGAACAGACAGGCTGCCGACACCGTGTGACGGTGAGGAAGTGAAGGTTTCACAGTCTGAGGGTCCGACGCTGGTGCTACATTGAAATCTAAACAAACTGCAGCGGGAATAACTCAGATCTATACAAGCTCCAGAACGCTCTGCTGACACACACGTTTTTATTTCTATCCTTATTAGGACCATTCATTGATTGACTTTCATTCATTTCCAGTTATTTTTATAGCCTAACCCTGACCTCTTACTCTAAACCTAACCTCAGTGCACACCTTGGTCCTAATGGACAAAAATGGAGTATTCCATTTTAGAACAAGTCTTTGGTCCCCTCAATTACTACTGGTTTTAAGAAACGGTCCTAAAATGTAACAAATACCAGTACACAGACACACTGTGCAGGAGATCCTTAAATGAGGAGTCATGGAGGTGATTAATGAGATCATTGTCGTACAGAAACCTTTTGTTCGTTTTCATGTTTGTTCTCTTTATAAGAGTTCAGTTCATTTATTTTTTATTTTATCATTATTTAACCAGGTGAGTCCCACAGAGATCGCAGATCTCTTTTTAAAAGAAGGCCTGGGCCTGAAGGCAACCTATTGTACATATTTTTGGAGGTGGGGGAAACCAGAGTACCCGGAGAAAACCCACACATGCACGAGGAGAACATGCAAACTTCACACAGAAAGACCCAGGTATCAAACCCAGGACCTTCTTGCTGTGAGGCGTCGGTGCTAGCCACTGACCCGTCAAGTATCTCTGCGTTTTGTTCACCAGTGATGGTTGGTTGAAGCAAGAGATGGATCAGTGCACATTGCACAAGACATTGCTTCAGTCGGTCAAAAAAGAATCGAGTCTAAAAACAAATCTCTTTGTCCATTTATGTTCCAACCCTCATCTGTGGTCATGAGGTTTGAATTATGACTGAAAAAACAAGATCTCAGATACAAGCTGCTGAAATGAGCTGAACGCTCTCATCCCTCTGATAAGGAAAACTTTAAGTACACTGGTTGGATTTCTCACTGGGTACAACTTGCTCAACTGCCACAAAATGGTGATGGGACTCCATGACAATGGTCTGTGTGAGGCTTGTGGCGTTAAATCAGAGACCTCTTAGTACTACTTAGACCACTGCCTGGCTCTGAGCAGTCAAAGGAAATAGTTCTTGAAGACCCCTTTATGGATCCTAACCTTGTGTCCTTCATCCAAGAGACACAAAAGTTTGATTAAAGCTCAATGTCTTTTTGGGGACACTTACAAGGCCCCCGATCACATGAGTAAACGCTACTACACTTTATATTTCATTTAAATAAATCTTAAATGGGTGATTTTTTTCAAAATCAGAAATGCTACAACTTCACCATTGTGTTTAGGAGAAATTAGGATTGTTTTCTTTAAAAAAAAACTCCATCAAAACTTCATGAAACTTATAAATATATAAATCTTTATTTATTTATTTACTTCAATACGCTCAGGTAACAGTGTCAGGAAGCATCACTCTTATTTGTTCTGAAGAAGAAACTTTTAGTCAGATGTTTATAAAATATGAAATAAAATCCACAGAATAAAAAAAACATGGCAGCAGAGGCTGAAATCTATCAACTAAATATGTTGAGTTTATGACAAAATTCAAGAATGATGTTAAAAAGGATATAATACAACAAATACTGTTAATTTCCTACTATATATAGATAAAGGATAAATACAAACAAAAACATTAATCAGAAATCTTTGCAAAATGTGACTCACAAACGCTGCCTCAATAAAATATGTAAAACAAAATGTTAGATAGAATCAGTGCATATTCATTTGACACAAAACAAAACATTTAAAAAGAAAAAACAAACAAACACGAGCTCACTTTTATTAAAGAATACTGTTTCGGTTTGCCTGCAGGGTGTGTGTGTGCTAAAACAAGCAGTCCTGAAGGGTTTTCACTGTTTCACAAATAAAAAGGTGTCAACATCGAGACATTACCTGCTGAAAACATATAACATGTTGTTGTAAGGGTAGAGCAATGCTAACTCATCCAAGAATTAAAGTTTTGCTATAACAGCAACATTTCCCAAGAATATCTCACTAAGCTGACTTTGTTTATCAGTGAATACAGCAGCACGGACAAGAGTTTCCATGAAGATAAGACTGGGAAAATAAATCCTTTGGTTAACTTTCAAACAGGAGTAAAAAAAAACAACAGACAAATAAATGGCAGTGTCATCAGTATATGTAAATACACAGTTAATTTGTGCAGCTCTTTCTTTTATAAACTGCTCCTACTCTAACTGCATCTGTACACAGAAATATATAAAAATTTGATTTTAGTTGCTCTTTAGGTCAAACCAATCGAACAAAAATGAAGATAATTGCATTTCTTGATGGCAAAATTCAAAGGAAGAGTGTAGTGGTGGATCTGAACCCTGTTTTCTGTGTTCACGTGATTTTAAAAACCTTTCCACCCTCCGAACCAACCTGAGTTTGTGGAGCTATTTTCTCACGAAATTACAAAAGGAATGTTTTGACTTTTTGATATTCTGATTACTCATTTTATAAAAAAAAAAATAATCCTTTCCTTCCTGCGCGTAACTCCTCTTCATTCTCATCCCAAGTTGTTTGAATGGGTGCTGAAGCTGGAATGAATATCTTTTGTTTCACAGTATGTCAGAGAAATACCTGAGCCTGTTTTCAGCTGTATCACAGTGAAGGTGAAACGCACCGGCAGTGTTTAAAAACTGGAGCAGAATCGACGGTCCACAGGTTTGGTTTTTGCGGCGCAGTAGACTTTATGGTAGACGCAGTGGATTTGAGTCATTTCTTTTAGTACTTGAAGAGGGCGTCTCAGGTGTTCCTCTCAAATGATGCTACAGAGTACTTTGGAGGAGAAAACTCAGTTTCTCCGAAACGGGGGGGCTTACACTGGAGGGGTGGAGTAGCGCACCACATAGTTGTAGTCGGGCGGAGGGCTGTGACACTCCAGACTGTCGTCCAGAGCCGAGTCGTCCAGACTGAGGTCTAAATGAGTAAGCGGGGGCGGGAACTTCTCCTTGTCTGCGTCATTCAGCACCGACTCCTTACTCTTACTCATCGCCTTCATCCTGAAAACACAGAAGCAAAAAAAAAAAATTTAATAAATAAAGCTAGATGTAATAAGTTTCCTTTGACTGCATTTACAAACTTTTATTCAAAAATGTTACATTTTGCTTAGAAGAATTTATTTCCTTGTGTAGTTTGGCAACTTTCTGACAACTTATAGGCTAAACAAACATAATCATATCACAAACTTAAACTTCAAAATTCAACACTCGAGTAATTCTTTTTTGTTTGTAAAAATTAAATGTGGAGAATTGACAAACCACCAAAAATGTGCAGCTAACTCATTCCTAAGTGAAAAAAAAATCACTAAAAATAAGATAAAAAAATTACACTAAAAATACTTTAAATTAACTTAAAAAAACGGATTAAAAAGGTTAAAACACTATAAACAGGACCTTACATTAAAGCATACTCACTATTTAGCAAGATAGTTTAATCATGCAAATGTTAAGTTTTGCTTGATTTTTTTTTATTAAATAATGTTCTGTGACAAAACATACTTTTACACAAGTCTGCAGGCACAAATGTTTCTATTTTAAAACATGCAGGTAAACTGTGAAGCAGGTAAAGGTTAGGTCACATTTACCGTAGGTAAGAAATACATCAGTATTGCCCTTGTTATCACATGTTCTGTAACTGTTTATTAATGATTAATGATGATTAAGTGTTCTTTACCTAACTTAGTTATTAGTCATTTTTAATGGTACCCTTAATGTTAAGTGGTACCTAAAGTGACTTTTTTTTTTAAAAATAAGTGATTATTTCTTTCTGGTGTGGCAAAACGATCATATATACCATATATCTTAATAAATAAAACATAGGAACTATTTTCCTCTTAACTCTGTAAAGTAGGACTTCAATATTACACAAACAGATTCAGAAAGCTTCAGTTTTTCTAAAAAAAAACAAAAGGCATAAAATGCTGGACAGTTGTGGACAGCCTGTTCTAATATACTTGCTTTTAAAGATTGCCCTTAAATACGATCAATCATCCGCAGCTTTTCTGCCTCGTTTGACTCCCAGAATATGAGTAACTGAGTCTTATTGTCTCAGACGTTGCCATGGGTTTCCAGAGTTTCTCCCCTGAGAGCGAAGGGTCAGTTCCCAGCAGGAAGAAGACAAGCGGCTGTACTGGAATGTTTTCCTGATTAATAAACTACCTGGTCAAAGGGACTGAGCCAAAAGGGTGGAGGCCCACTCACTGGCAAGAGAAGCACAGTCCTGCTTCTTGGAGATAAAAGAAATGGATGATTTTTAGTGCAAAAAAATCATGGGATTTTAAGTTTTGGTTAAGAAAAACGTAAAAAGAAAAGAACACCAACATGTTTGTTTAAATAGCTTCAGATAAAGTGAGGTAAAAGGGGCATCAGGGGAGGTCCTGGTAGACCCTCTTAAAGCTTAAACGGTGGCAGTGATGGAGTGGCTGCTTAGAGAGAAAAGTGCTCCCCTCCAAACACAGATCATTCTCTGGATGCCTGAGCTGATTTTTATTCCCCATCGTGACGAATTCTTTTCACACAGTTTAAAATAAATTAATTCCAGGGAGCAAGGTGAAGTGAACTAAACATTCAAAACATTCTGAGTAAAACAACTGAAAACTGAGGCTGAAAAGTGGGACCGCAACAGTAAAAAAGCAGTAAAATTTAAAACATATTTTTTTATAATGACTGATTTTTAACCATAGGACTAAAATTTATTAATTTTAAGTCAAATAAACAATTAGCTCATGTTTAGAAAGTCAATCATTTCAAACATTTTTACAGCTAAGATAATCATCCCCTCAGTGCCTCTGGTCTTTTGCGTTAGTAACTTTGTGCTGTCATGATAACTTTTGGTTTTGTTAAATTAAAGTTTGGTTTATTTTTATCGAAGCTCCTTGATGAGGCGACAATCGCTTGCTCTCCTCCAGCCAAACAACCAGCGAAACTCATTCATGGGTAATTTCAAGCTCGTACACCTAGACACGCACACGTGGGCTTGAGACACGACACAAGGAAGTTGAAAAATGTTAAACTTGCCTCTAATTTCATAAACTACCAAATTTATGTGGCGGTAATGCACACCATTCAGTTTCACCATTTAGCCAATAAAATCCAAAAGAACCAAACAAATTTCTTGGAGACAAAAGACTCATTTCATAACTCCGCTGTCGCTATCGTGTCCCGTGTGCTGGATTTCACCGCATGTGTTGAGCCCGTAATCTGTCAAGAGCAAGAAAAAAACCCTCCTAAAACCCATGAGCTCGATGGGACAAGAGGCTCTGTAAGGATGCAGGAGCTAAAGGACGATGTCATATTTTATTTCCCCCCAGCAGTTATTTATATGGTCATATTATTTATAAAGATTGTCATGTTTTTATAGATCTAGACTCTTTTCTTTGCAACTTAACTGCGATTCAGGAGTTATTTAATAAAGTTTTTGAAATTACACAACTTTGCTGCTGAGTGGAATAACAATGTTGGTTTGATGAGTAATTATTGAGTTCAGGCGTTTGACCATTGCCTCTGCTTCTGAGCTGCTGTAAACATTATACCCTTCAAACACAGACAGAAACCAGAAGATTTACTGATATCTGCGTCAATTTGGACATTTTCATAGAAAAACCTCTAAATTAAGAACATACACTGTCTCACATTTTTTTTCCTTCTTTTCCAACTGCTTTATGCGCCGTCAGTGTCCACATCTTAAAGTCGTAAAGAATCCCCAGGAACGTTTTCTTTGACGTCATTCTTTAGTTTTTTCTGCTGTTCAGGATGCTCTCAGTGAAAACAGAGTTTTAGAGGTTTTTTTTTTTTAAATAAAAGCCAAAGTTTGCTTTGTTTTTGTTTTCAGCTCTGAAGCTCATCACATTAAGCTGTTTTCCCCTCCCACTTCCCCTCTGTGCCTCAGACAGAAGAGAAAACCACCAACAGCTGATTTCTTTTTAAGAAATTTTGTTTTTGTCTGCACTCCAGCACAGCAGGTGGGTGACCAGTCAGGTACTTTTGCAGTGTTTTATTCAGAGTGTTTGTGTGGTTATTTTTTTAAAAGATTGTGGTACCGGGTACGTACGCCAGAGCCATGATGCTCAGAGGTCGCCCTGCCAAGGATTCGAAGCACATCAGAGTCTTCATGTTGTCAGAGGAAAGGCCCATCCCACTGTCTGACTGACCCTGAGGATCACACAAATACATAAACAATTCAAAAGGTTTCACTCTGTTTTGTTGTTGCATGGATTGAAACAGAGGCAAATTAATGAACAGAGGTGAAAGCAATTAAAATATAAAAAATAGAAATTAAATGTACTTATTGCAAAGTCATGAAAACCATTAAAAAAATCAAAGCAAGTTTTTTAACGCCCAAATAGCACCTCTATTGTAAAAGTCATATTTTTGTCATTTGATGCAAAAAGCAATTTTGCATAAATTAATTAAAAAAACTGTTTTATGACAACAGAAATTCACCTGGACTCATCAGTCTGCTCAGACTTAAACTCTATTTCTTTAAACCAAACTCATTTGAAGAGCCATCTGCAGCAGGTAAGATATTAATTGTTCATGACCTCCTTTGCAGAAGCCCACTTCAAAAGATCTGAACTGTCACTTCTAAGCTGTGAAGCGTCTCGTCTGTTTCTGCTTCAGCTCCAGGAAGATTAACTCACCTCATGGTTTTCATTTGTCCCGGCCTCCATGGTGATCTCGTCAAAGGTTTTAACGCTAGCAGGACGGATCTTGACGTTCCTGGAAGGAAAAAGAAAACCAAAAAAAAAAAAACCCATCATTTTCTGAGAATAGTTTGTAGGTTCTTTGAATTATATTAAAGTCAAGCTCAGCAACAAAACTGCTGGAACCTAATCACTTAAATCAACACTTTGCAGCTTTAATGACACCGTAGTTTGAACACACGCTGTTTACTTTGCCTTTCAACACTTTGACTCTAAAACAGAAGCTCAAGTTTAACTTTAGGGGTAACTGCTGCTTTTCAACACCTCCTCAATAAACACGCTTGGAGGACCTGCGAAAACCAAAAAGCTCCACAAATATTATTTTAAGCGGGCTTAAATCTCGACGCTGGCTCCGAGTTTTCTGGGGGGGAGTGGGGGGGGGGGAATTCTTGACAGGAGCTAAAAGCCCAGGAGCTGCGGTGCGTGTGTGACTGGTTCTTATCGAGGCCCGGTCCAGTTCTCATTGTCCTCGAGTCAGACCCAAACATTCTCCTGTCGAATTCAGTCAGAGCTACACAGGAACAATAATGTTTTGGATATTTGTTTTTGTACAGAATGGAAAAATCATAGAGTCTTATCTGTTTGTCTACATCAGTTGGAGGATTTTTGTGTGTGTGTGTGTGTGTGTGTGTGTGTGTGTGTGTGTGTGTGTGTGTGTGTGTGTGTG
>JARVGW010000506.1:10235622-10263416 GCA_031762495.1 Anablepsoides rubrolineatus | reverse complement strand
TGTGTGTGTGTGTGTGTGTGTGTGTGTGTGTGTGTGTGTGTGTGTGTGTGTGTGTGTGTGTGTGTGTGTGTGAGGCAATTGGTGATTTATTTATTTTCAGTGTCCTTGTAGGTTCACAGAGGAGCTGCAGCGGATCTGAGCCAACAAAACCACGAGTGTCCAGCCAGCGCAGCAGCTCTCTGCAGAGCTATGACTGGAATTTGATCGTAAAGGAAAAAAGAGAAACAAATTTTGAGCTTTAAACAGAAATGTTAAAAAGTTCACTCTGTTTATTAGCAAATTATCACATGAACCAGAGGTTGGCTTTTAATGATACTTTCAGAAAGTTATGATTAGGTTGACATCTCCAACTATTTAACTCTAAATGTTACAACTGAAAAGCTAAAAGTTGGCATGGTAGTGGCTGAGCTTTTACCTCAATGCAACGTCTTTGCTTAAAAACTTGCCAGTAATTGTTCAATTCAACTCTTTTTGTCTGTTAGCAAAATATCTTATGATTCACTGTACAGATTTGCAAATGAATCCGAGTATGGTTTGTTCTTTGTTTTTTTCGTTTCAAAATAAAATTGCAAAAACAAAACAAGCCCTCCTGCCAATCCTCCAACTGCTGACAATATATTGTATTATTGCCTGAGACTGTGCATAATGGTATTTTCAGTATTTTCATAAATTTATCTCAGTCCTAAACTCTGACATAAAAGGCAATGGCTGATATAAACTCCTTTAAGGAACGATGGCACTTTAATAGTGTGAACTCTCACACCACTGAGATCATTTTTTCTTCCACGTTTTTCAGAACCGATCTCGTTCCTCAATTTTTGTGCTGTTTCTACAATTCATACATCAAAACATTCAGCTCCTTCAGGACATTCAGGCTATGACTTTTGGTATTTCAGCTATTTATACTTTTTTTTTAGCTATTTCAATTTTTCAGCCACATTCTGCTGTTAATAATGAATGGAGCTGTTTTCAACATCCTTAAAACCCTTCAAAAAATGTTTATAAATCTTTACTGCACTTTACACATTTTGTTCTTGGTCAGGTCTTTTTAACTTCCTTGTGTAATATTTAGCTTCTTTGTTTTGCTAATTTTAGCCTTTTTCTGATGTTTCTTGCTAAACTCCTTTACAACTTTCTGCTATTTGTCTGCTAGATTGTACATTTTTGTGCTTTCCGCTTCTCTTTGCTAATTTGAGTCTTTTATGCTTCTTTCAGTTGTTTGCTGCAGTTTTAGCTACTGCTGGTTGTTATTAGCTAAAATGAGTTTTAAAGCTAAATTCACATTTTGGGGAACATTTCAGCTTCTTTCTTAGTTCTGCAAACATGTGCTCCTTCTGCTTCTTTATACTAAATTCAGAATTTTCAGCTACATTTTAGCCAGTTTGATGCACATTTTGGCAAATTTACATTTTTTTACAACAAATTTCAACTTTTTTGTACTTTCATTGTTTTTTCCTGCTAATTTTGCTTTTTTAACACCATGTTCAATATGTGTAGGCTAGATTTAATTTGTGTCTGCTACCTTTAGCTTCATTATTGCTTATTTACCATGTATTTTTTCTGATATTTCAGCTATTCTGCTAATTTCTGTTTTTTTGCCTTTCAAATGAACTTGCATTAAAATTTAGCTTTCAGTACAATTTTTTTTAGTTTTCAGCTAAGATACAAGAAGCATTTACTCTACCATTTTTGCAGGAAATTTCTCTACAATTTCTCTAGTAAACGGTGTGAGAAGAGAAAATTGGACAGATTTAGTAGATGTTGTGTCTGATTTCATTAATGATAATGATCTCACCAGTTGCCCCCTGAATCCCGTAGGGAAATGGGTTGTGAGCTCGTCTCCCTGGTCTCCACAGCGGTGGTCGGCTCTCCCACCTGCACCAGCAGGGCTGTGTTAATGGGGATATAGTGTTTGCCCTCCTATAAAAACAAAACAGTCAGATTTGTTGGTTGATGCAAACAAACTCATGCAAAGATGGTGGTGAGAGTCATGATGGGTTCTTTTGTCTTCACATTTTGTGAACTGACTAAACATTCTGCTCTGACATGCAGCATCCATTACAGCATGACTCTGGCTCTCAGTTCTTACAGAACTGCTTTACAAATCTAATAACTGCAGCTCAGTTCCTGCCATTACAGTAGCATGTGTGCATTTGTTTTGGTCCGTTAGCAAAATATCCCATATCTCACATGTTCAGTATGTTCTGGAATGTGGTTTCTTTTATGAGACATACAATATGGTGTCGATCCAACCAGTGTTGAATATTACAGTGAGATAATATTTGAAGGTTTCTGCCTGCTGTACCTGTTGCACGCTGGCCTGAAGCAGGTCTCCCAGCTGCTCCACCAGCTCGGTGAAAGTGGGTCGCTGCTGTGGCTCGCCCTGCCAGCAGTCCAGCATGGTCTGATATCTATAAGCAGAGAATAAATCACACGATGAAAGCCTTCAGCAGGGAGAACGAACATTCCTGTCAGCAGACTCTGTTTGTGTGGATGCATTCTGAACAGAGAAGACAACAGGACTGGTGGTCCTTTCCTCTTTAATAAACCAGATCTGCTCAGACTTCTGCACGAGCTGTTTTCACGTCTGCGCCGATCCTGACCGACTCTGCTCTTCAGGCTCGCTCTGTAAGCTTTCTGACAGGCTGTCAGCATCTCTAGCGCCTGTGGGAGGACGCTGAACCTTTATGTGAACGCTGTGACCTCATTTAGTGGAAGATTAGAAACAGAGCTCCGCCGCTGCCTTTTTCAATTCCGTTCACAGCGTGACGCTGATTGTGATCCATCTGTAACAGTCATTAATGCAGCCATGTTGTATCATCACAGCCAGGTCTGAAGACTCCACTTCCACCATCTGTGTGTAGTCCGAGCCGGTTTGAAGAGGGCCGAGCAGCTGCGGCTCACACCTTGATGAATGTGGAGCGTGATTATCCAGGTGGTTTTCCTTCCCACTGAGCAGGATCCCCCGTTTTTCTTACGCGCATCGCCACGCAGGAAGTGGACACATTGTATGATTGCACAACTTTAAACCACACTTCCTGCCTTTTGCGTAATGAGAATAAATAGCACAGCTCCACATGTCGCGGGTCACAGAGAGGGTGGCCTGTTTGAGTGGGGGTGGGGGGGGGGGGCTGGGGGGTTATGCAGAACTGTTTTTAATTCGTGTGGTGAAGAGTGGCAGGATGGGAAACGGCGAGCATCCTTTTATTGTGCGCCCACTCTCTGCAGAGCATCCGCCGAATTCCTCTGCCATGCATCAGAACCCGGCGTCTTGTAAACAGGCGCTAGACAACATTCCAGATGAGTTGAAGGGGGCCGGCACGGGCTAAGTGACACCGCCTGGAAACTCATGTGGTTTTCATTCTCAAGCTCCACGTTCTGGATGAGGGTCAGCCGTGTCAGAACCTTTGGCTGAAAGCACACCTGAGGTCAGCTGCAGAGGACATTTCAACCTTCTGCGCTCATCGTGTTTGAACAGATATCGACGGGGGTTTATCTCGCTTTTAGGCCTCTCAGACATAAGAATGTCTAGCATTTCAACTGGATTTCAATCTATTTTCCTTAGTAGACAACCTGAGCCGAGATGGAAAACACAAAAGAGTCGTGGCTCTGACTGAAGCCTCCAATCTGGGTTACATTTTGAACATCAGATCTAATCAGCTTCTCCTTTTGTGAAGCTGATAGCTTCAGTTAACTCTTTTTGATAAAGCACTGTTATTAAGTGCGGCATCCTGCTTTCAGAATAAATACAATTTCACATTGTCAATCACTTTAAATTAAGAACAGTCAAACGCCCTGCTGGGACTCAGACTAAGACTGCACGCACACAAAATGAACGTCAGACTTTCTGAATTACTGACTGACAGAGGCAATACCAAAGAAGAGGATTCTGCTCCTCCACGGATATTTACATCCAGCAGAGTTCCTCAACTCAGAAAACTTCATAACATAAGGAGCTTTGCTTCCAGACGTGGCCTTTAGACGCTCTGTGTGCTCGGTTTACATCCATGCCATCGTCTGTCAGAAGCTACTTCAAAGCTTTAAAGCCGCTCATCAGTAGCTGGTGTTTCCTGCTGCAACAGTCAGAGCAAGATTACCCACGATTCTTATCAAACACCTTTGACCTGCTGCTGCAGATCCACGGAGGAACCAAAACACTACAGGCTTTAATTTGAATACACAACTAGAAAAAAATAAACATTTCCTGCAAACAGGACAGCAAAAGTACTCAAAATATCTATAAATACAGGTAAAATTGTTGCTATGCTGAATATTTTTGAAGCCATATTGTTAAACTAAATAAAGTTTGTTGAGCGTAATTTAAACTTTATCTCTTATTTGGACAACATCTAAAGGGATTTCTCACATTTCGGTTGGAGCGTAATCCGGCGCCCTCATCCTGGTGCCGTCTTTTAGTCTGCAGCAAAACTCTTCATCGATCTGCACACCGGGGTACGGGGAGGCACCTGGAAGAAAAAAAAACATTAAAATAAGTATAACATCTGCATTGCATTTAAAAATATATAATTTGCTGTACTTTTAAAAAGGATAATTTGTGGGACTGCATGTTAACTTTACACAGGTAATTAATTTATTCAGTAAAAGAAAAATGAAAAACCTACACATAATAAAAAATTGCATGAGTACACAGTACCCGAAAAAGAATGGTAAGAAGTATACACTTGTTTAACATGTGTAACAATAACAACAACAGTTTATGTGACAAAATATTAACTTTACTGAAATTAAATGTAAGGACATTAATACGACAGCTGCAGAAGTAGTAAAAAAAGCTTAAAAAAAGAGAAGTTTATTGAACTTTATTTGACAATAAAGGAGATCAGATTAAAAACAGTTTGGATAATTTAACTGTGGTTCAGTTTTTACATACATCTCAAGCAAAGAGCTGTTTTCCTCATTCAGCTGCAACGTAAATCTGTCTGATTTCTCACTCACCAACCTAAAGGGAACCCTCCACTGACTTTATTTATTTTTGACCCACTAAAGCGGGAAATAAAGATTTAACGCAGACCTGAAGGACTTTACGTACGTCATGGGAAAGCATGAAAATATATGGCATCAGGTTGTTGATTTTGGAAAAGAGCTGTTTATTCTCACATTTTTCTGACACTGTAGATTTTATTTTTGTTTGCGTTAATTCCCATGAACGGCATAATTAATCATCTTTCAGGCAATCCAAATCTAACAAAGATAATCTGATATTTGTGTAAGAAGAGAAAACATTTCGGTTCCTGGGGTCCCTGTTCAGATGGATCACATTTCCAGCTGCAGATGATGTGAACTTCATCGCTTTTTTGGGGAGAGAATTAGTGTGAAAACAGATAGGAGCTGAAAAGTGGGCCTCTTTAATTCACTACAGGCGGAGTTTTATCTTCCCAAACGTTTGTTAAC
This sequence comes from Anablepsoides rubrolineatus, assembly GCA_031762495.1. Classification (NCBI taxonomy): domain Eukaryota; kingdom Metazoa; phylum Chordata; class Actinopteri; order Cyprinodontiformes; family Rivulidae; genus Anablepsoides; species Anablepsoides rubrolineatus. Next base: position 10,258,004 of record JARVGW010000506.1, on the reverse strand, counting down.
TGACACAAACATAGATTATGTTAATGTCTCTATTAAACTATTCATTTGATTTATTTAATGTGGATTGTTTATTCAATGAAATAAAGTAGGAATGTAGTGCTGAAAGTTATATCAGGAAAGTAAAACACCCAAAAATCTTTATTATTGTTTTATTGGTTTTATATTTCTCTACATATATTGCAGTCTAACTTTGATAAATAGATTGACTCATTCAGTTCATTCAAGGGATGGGTGCTATGACTTTTGGTTTTTGTCAATTTTATGCTTTTAAAATGTTTTAAATTGTATTTACAAATAATTTTCCAAATAAATACACAGAAATTGATTTCAAAACATAGTTCTCCTTTAAATCAGCATCAATGTACTTGCTCTATTCTTGTCTTTTTTTTTGCTTTTACCTACTTTTGTGCTATATTCAGCCACTAGCCTTTTGCTATTTTAGTTTTTAATCTGCCTTTGTAACCATTAGCTTATAGCAAGCCTTTTGCTATCTTCAGCCAACATTTGATTCTTTTAGCTTTTAGAAAGTGTTTTGTTTGATATTAGCTTAAGCTGATATTTTGCTACTTTTTACTTACATTTAGCCATTTGTTACTTTAGCTTTACGCATTTTAAAAAAATCTTTTTTTGTTTTTAGCTATCCTTTTTCTGTTTGTTGCTTCCTTTTGCTACTTTTAGATTATTTTTGCTACTTTTAGATTATTTTTGCTACTTTCAGCTGTTAGTTGGTGCTCTTTTTTATTTTAGCTTTAAGCTAGTATATTTGGTATTTTTTAGCTTCCAGTTAGCCATTTGCTACTTGTAGCTCTGGGTCATAAATATACCCTTGTAGAATCAGTTTGTAAATCTTAATCATCCTAATGTGAAGCTGAAGATAACATAAACTTAATGTTTGGGTTGATGAATGAAGATAGTTGCAGGATCACATTTGGGATGCATGAACATAAAACAGACTGATTTTAATGAGCTACAGAACAAAAAAGTGCTGGCTCAACAGATAAAACACTCAAAAACTGGACAAAGGCTTCAGACTGAAGTGAAGAGAATAACAATTATCTAAAATGAACAAATGAAATTAGAGTGAAGAAATTAAACCTGACCACCAGGTGTGATAATTAGAGAGAAAAGACAAGGATGGACAGTAATTCTGAAAAAAGAATAAAATTTATGGAAAAAAAATTTAAGTAAAGCTAGAAAAAGCTAACATCGAAAAACCACAAAATCCTACAGATCACGATAAAAAACCCCAACATTTTAGGACAGTTTTGTGCACTTTCCGAATATATGACAGGTTTAGTGGATAAATGAAGAAAGACTTTTAAGTTAAGCAGACATTAACATCAAAAAGAGCAGAGTTGTATAGTAACTAAGTACAAATACTTTGTTACTGTACTTAAGTAGAAATTTTGGTTATCTGTACTTTAACTGAGTAATTCTTTTTAGCCAACTTTTTACTTCGACTCCTTACATTTTTTTGAAAATAGAAAGTCATAATTCCTGTTTCCAGCTTATTGTTGTTAAAAAATACTATCCTGATAAATTGTGTCTCCTGGATAGAGTGAATTTAATTGTGGTTATATGAAAAGTATAAATATATACCATTCTGACACAGTATTTGTTTGTACACAATCCATCCCTGCTGCAGCTGCATGGTTTTTAGAGAAGTCACCTCCCAATAAATGTCATTTTGTAAAATCTAATCACTAATTCTTACTCAATACTTTTACTTTTAATACTTAAGTACATTTTATGCCAGAAATTTACTTTTGATATTTAAGTACAACAGTAGAAGAGACTTCAACTTGTACCAAAGTAATTTTATGATAAGATACTTGTACTTTTACTCAAGTATCACTTTGAGGTACGTAATACAACACTGAAAGAGAGGAGGTGTTCTGTTTATGAGTGGGTAGATCAGTAAATAACATCTGAGAGGTTAAAAATAAAAAAAGCAGTTGTCTTCTATTCAAACATTTAGGTTTACCATAACAAGTATTTGAGAATCTAAAAAGATATATTAAATATGATATCTATTTTTTAATCTTTTTCTTTTTACTATTATGCTGATAATCCGTACTAACAATCTGTGAAATACTGCAGCATTTTAGAATAAATAAGACCAGACTCACTTTAAATAATCTATTTTTTCAGGTTTATAAAGGCTCATTTAAGCTCATGTATGTATTTAAGAAAGAAACAGGGAACAAAACATCTTTGTGGCATTTTTCTATAGTTTGACACTTTGAACTGTAGCGAGTGACAAAAACTAACTTTAACTGTTCTCTGCTTCTTCTGCTCCCTCTGACCTTCTAACCTACTTTACTTTGTGTGACGTCTTGCTTTAGAAACGTGTTGAGCCGCGATGTGCAGACAGATCAGCACACTGAGAGGCCGCAGCGTGAACGCAGCAGGGCGGCACTTTTTACTCGTCTGCCTGCTCGTTTTCTGTGAGTTGATGCTGCCAGCTGGGATAAAAACAGATCGCTTTTATGGGGAGGTAGATTTAATGTCCCGCGCCTCTCCTCTTATTCACAAGCTTACACAAGCGCTAATGTTTTAAAAAAACAGTTTTCTTACACTGACAATGGGATTTCATGCTCTTTTTGTCCCACAAGGACACTTAAACAGAAGAAGACAGTTATTACTCAGTACATCTGGGGAGGCTGTTTAACACTGAAGGCTAATCCACAAAGCACTCCTCATGAAAAATGTCTGGTAAAGACTGTGAGCTTTTAAATAGATTTGGCTGCTTTTATTTTTGTAAACCTTTACAATGCCTTTGACATGTACATCCTTCAAGTACAAAAAAACTGAAGAAAACATCTTTACATTTAAGAAATTTGGCATAATGCACAATATTTTGTCCATTTTGTTACATAGCATATTTTCTTTTGAACTTGACATCAAAAGGGACCTCTATGGTCTTTGTTTGTTGAAATATTATTTGAGCTCTGACTCTTCTTCATCTCTCTGACAGTGATTAAAAAATAATCTAAAGAAACATCAAATTCTTCTGTACAGTCTGTGTTGATAGCTGTTTGCTCTGTTCATTCAGACATTCCCCTTTGACATCACTTCCTTTTACTTCACATGCAAATATTTCAACAACTATTCATCTCAGCTGAATTATTTTTTTAGTTTTTTGCAATATGTTATCGATGTTATCTTTCAAAAATTGCCTTCATATTTTGTTTTTACAAAAATTGGAAGTCACAGGCACTTTAAATCTATATATGTCAGGAAGTTCTTTTAATTGGGTTTCCACTGTTCTTTTATGATAAAGCGTATAAATGTATATATGAGGAGCAGAAGATATTAAATAATTTAACTTAAGCTGTAATTAGGTTTTAATGAGGAAAACAGATATTTCAGCTTCTCCTCCTTTAAGTTTTATTAGAAAGAAGCTTCAAAACACTTTACGAGTTTTGGGGAATGGTTTGGAAGAACAAAACAGTAGAAAGAAAACTTCTGACAGAGGAACACCCTGTAGTGCAAAAACTTGTGCTCTTTGCTTCCCGATTGGGTAATAGTTGACTTTTTCTTTCCCTCTATCAACACCAGCTCAACTGTTTCAGTTCTGTTCCAGGGGTGAAAATATCTTAAATATTTCACAGAACCAGAGTGATGCCAGGCGTCGTGGTAAAAAGGGAATAAAGTGATTGAATGAAATAAAAGATCCATGCCTTGTAAAGATCTGGAGGTCAGTGTGAGTTTGTGACACTCACCCAGAGAGAAGATCTCCCACATGAGAACACCGAAGGACCAAACGTCACTCTGAGTTGTGTAGATCTTGTCAAATATGGCCTCAGGAGCCATCCACTTGAGTGGCAGCCTGGCCTGTGAGTGAATATTGTTATCAGGTCAGGTTTTTTTTTCCATGTTTGCACACCTCACCTATTAACACTGCACTGATGTTTTTCTAACTTCTGTAAAAAGTCAGACAGTTTAAACAGCTCAACTCATCCTCTAAGCAAATAACTGCTAACTTAGCAGAAGCTTACTGGTTTTCTGGCTTTTTATTTAATGGGAAATCTTTAAAGCATTTTAAGAATCCAAACAACCATACAAATAATCACATAACTATACAGCAGTGTTGACAGCTTACATCTCCTTTCCGAACGTAATCCGGGTCTTTGTAAATGTCCCTGGCAAGCCCGAAGTCACAAATCTTCACAACGTTGTTCTCAGACAGTAAGATGTTCCGCGCGGCCAAGTCTCGATGGATGCACTGATGGAGAAACAGAAGAAAAGCAATGAAGTTTTCTGCATGTCTTTGTCTTTGCACTCAGCATGGTGCCTCCCACCCCCCACCCCCCACACACACATACATGCTTGTATTTGCATCAAACTGATGACTTTGTATTAACTTCCATTTATTTTTGTATTTATGCCTAACCCAGACATTTTCCCTAAAACTAACCATTACTAGTTTATTCCTAACTCTGACCTGAACCAAACCGTAATTCACAACATGCCTCTAAACCCTAATTAATAAAGAGCAGTAGAGCTGCAAATAAAGTGAGGATTCTCACTTTACATCAAAGACCTCACTTTGATAGTAACTATGGGAAATGGTCCTCACTCTGTAGTCAAAACAAGCACACACACACACACACACACACACACACACACACACAGGAGAAACATCTGGTCTAACTATCAGTAACAGTAAAACAGGAAATGTTTTTTATCTCATATCCAGGTTAAGAAATAGATCTGCTGCAGGTTATTTACAACAATGGCTTTATTCTCCAATCAGACTCATCCGGTTCCCAATAAACCTATGAATGACTTGAGAAATAAAAAGAATAAAGGCTGACATCCTTTACAAATCAAGGGGGGGATGTAACAATAACACAAACCCACTTACAGTTGGTCAAATCAGAAATGATAAAGTCTCCTTTTAGTTCTGCTTTGCTTTAGATTTGCTCACATTTGGCTCTTTTATACCTTCAGACACATTTATTTTGAAGATTTCTCTCTTTCTTTTAAATCCACAATAAGAATGGAAGGCCTAGAGTGGCGGTTGACAATATAAAATACAGATCTGTTTTATAATCAAAGGGAATACCTTTCGTGAAGCCAGGAACTCCATGCCTTTTGACACCTGAAAACTGTAGCAGATTAAATCCTCCAAAGTCAGAACTTTCTTGTACAAATCTTCAGATTCTGTGAAACAAAAGCAGATGAAGTTTTATTTTTTATTTAAAACATTTTTTTTGTTACTGAGATTTGTTTTTCATAAACTCAAGGCAGTTTTGTTTTGAAAAGCAGTCAGCTCCCTACACCTGTCGGATAAATCAGACAAGATGAAACACGGGGGATTCTCCTGGAGCGTAGCGTGTCTCGTCTTTGAGACATCCGCTACAGATGAGACATGAAAACAGGGTTTTTGAAATTTATTTTGAGGATGTAAGGTGAAACGTGTGATAATGAGTGTAGTTGAAGCGGCTCCCAAGGAGTCCTTCCACTGCTCCACCTGTGTAAACAGTTAATCAGATCTGAAGTAACACATCAGAAACAACATGGCTGACATGCTGGGTGAGGACAGGAAACAAACAGATGCCTCCCCCCTCCTCCAGCTCTGTGGGGGTGACAGCGGCTCCCTCTGCAGTGATTGTGCTGCTGGACGGGAGGAGGAAACGTCCCGTCAGACCTGAAAACAATCTGTGGGGGAGGGGGGGGTGGACAAACAGGGAGGAGGAGGAGTTGAAGGGAAGGCTTTACCTTCTTCCTCTTCCTCTGAGTCGCAGTAGCTCTTATCTTCGATGAAGCCAGAGCTCGCAGAGCTTCCTGTGCTGGCCACGCTCTCCAGGCGGCGCTTCATCAGCTCGCTCAGCTCGCAGCCGGACCCGGCCGACACCACCTTACCCTCCGGGCTCTGCATTCGGGACGAACGAGATGAGGTTAAACTCCCGCCGACGTTTGCTTTCACTTCTTGACAGGATGATTGTTGAAACGTGCTGCAGGAGTTCAAATCACCTTGTAAACCAGAAAGTCATCCCTCTTCCCTCTCAAGTAGTTGGACAAGTTGCCGTATTTGCAGAACTCCACTATCATCATTAAGGGTCCTGTAGAGAAGTCACATTTGGTGCGATTTTAACTCCATAAGACATTAGCTGACACAGACAGGAAGCTCAAACCTTTACATTAAAAAAATCTACTTTCTTGTGCACACCTTTGTTTGATAAAACATTAAGTCTTAAACATTTTTAAACAGTTCTTACAAAACATACAAAACAGAAAAACTCCAGCAGTTTTTTTGGATGTTACTTATAATTATTGCATATTATCAAATAACCATATTAGTTTCTTATTGTTGGTCTAAATTCAAATATTAATTTCCATTTTAGTTTTGGTCAAAGCTACAGTCGTAACGACACGTTCACACCGTCTAACTGTGTCATTTTGTCCTAAATGGATCTTCTGTAGCAGCAGCAGAACTCACCTCCAGGTTTTGTGCAGGCTCCCAGCAGGTTGACCACGTTCAGGTGGTTGCCAATGTGGATCAGGATCTTTAACTCTGACATCAGAGCTTTTCGCTCGTTTGATGTAGCGCCTCCTGCATAAAAAGAGTCAAAGTAATATTTGTTCCTTTTTTTATAACTAATTAAATCAGGCCTTAATTTTGTCTTATAGCTGATGAATATCATGCAGTTTACATTAAACTCAATTAAATTTTAAAAACTTTAGTTATTCCACAGGGCAGTTAACACTGTGTGATTTATTTCTCTAATGTTTACCATATTTTTTTCATTTATAACATTTATATCCTACAGATTCTGTCTTTTTGCCATTTTAAATTCAAGACAAACAAGATAATTGCTTGATATGTGTCAATTAAATATATTCACAGAGTCCAAAACATATGAGGTAGTCCTTGTATTTAAAAAAAAATCAAAATTAAAGACTTTGTGGGACAAATCTATACGCGCATGATGATTTTGAAAACTTTAAATGATGACATCATCATTTAAAGACTGTTTCTTTTACCAGCAACACATTTAAACAAACCAAATAAATAAAGCAGTGATGGATTGTTGTAAGCTGCTGCTTTTCATTACGTTTGAACATGATTAATAGACATAAAACTACTAAAAGCTCTGCTGTGCCTCACTTGTACATCATCCCCACATCCTCATTGCTGAGTTTGTGATTTGTTTCTCCAGAAAAAATAAATCTCTAAAAATCTGTAATTAAGCTGTAATAAATGTAAAAAAAGCTACCAAAATTTTTCTTTTTTTTCTTTCTGAGCCATGACTGATGAAGAAGTTTTGAAGCTGTAGTTTGTCTCCTAATGAAAAAGACAAGATGAATTTAGTTGTTTCTTGTTTTGTCCTCTTGTTCAGCTGCAGATCTGAACATTTAGACTCAAACTGTCCAACGTGAAGTCAATCATTTAATTTAAGAGGCAGGGTTAAAGTCTTATTGTTTACTTCTACTTCTCCTTCTGCAGGAAACACACGTTTGGACTGTTAAGCCAGTTAAAAATTAATTGCACATGTTGCAGCATAGGAGTCTGTAAAGTCCACTATAAACAAATATATCAGTCATCTGCTGCTCGCAACTAAACACGAAACTCTGTTAGGATGATGTTCTACGTTCACATTGACTCTCTATATTTTCACTTTTCCTCCTACCTTTCAGCATTTTGACAGCAACAGTCTTGCAGGTCGAGAGCTTGTCGATCCCGAAGGCGGAGGCCTCCACCACTTTTCCAAAAGCTCCGTGGCCGAGGGTTTTACCTGACAGAGACAGATAACGTCTGATAAGTGGAGCGACGCCAGAGGCTCTCGTCTCTCTGGGGCGAAAATAAACAAAAACATCTGTGCAGATTCCCCTATCAGGAGCCCTTTGGAGCTCTGATCGGGCTCGTTTTGCAGTTAAATTTATGGTTGTCTTTATCCAGGATGACAGCGCAGGTCAACGATAAGTGATGACCCAGAGCTGCAGCTGCAGAGAGGGGAGACACCTCCGACGTGTGTCTTATTGTCACGTTGGAGAAAACTTTCAGCTTTTAATGGTAAAATAAAAGATTTTTTTTCATTTTTTACTGGACAGTTCAGTTTACACTTGACACTCAGAAATAAGGTTTTTGGAGGTCTGTAAAGTGCTCACCGAGTCGCAGGCGATCCCGGGGAAACTCCCATTTGCTGCTGTCGTATTGAAGCAGGTCATTCTGCTCCTCCAGAGGATACTCGTCCGGATCAATGATGATAGATGGACCCATCTTGTAGTGTGCTGGTTGCTGAAAAGTTTAGTGGGTTGCAATGATTATCTGTATTTTTCTTTCTATAATAATTAAGATTTAATTTTAAATTGAAAAAAAGTTTAAACATTTAAATGAATGCATTCCACACGATTTGGTTTGTTTTTATGAACACATCCTGTTCTTCTAAATGACATCCGGCACATTCAAACAAAAAACTCTAAAACTCGTAAATAGAAGCTAAATTTATCCCATTTCGCAACAAGCGTGATTTAGTTTCAGGGAATGAAACTGGGTGTCCTTTGGAGGAGGAACTGTTGAGTCACTTTTCTATATTTGGGGTTTCAGAGAAAGACAGTTTTTCAAAAGTTACACACCTTCCTGAGCTTCCGAATGAACATGATGAGCATGATCCAGAGGAAAGTGGCAGCAGCTCCAGTGCACACCAAAATGATGACCTCGATATTTGGCTTCCCCTCCTCTCCTGGGGAGAGAAAAGCTGTCGTCAGCTTTGTTCTGGCAGAAAATCACAGAGCACTTTCTTCTCTCATTAGCTGTTCTGTTGTATTAACAAAGACTTGCGGTGAACTGTGATCAAAAGAGAAAAAATAAATAAAAATGCCTGTGATAAATTCAAATCATGACGTTCTTTCTCGGACTTGTTTGTTTGTTTCTTCCTGCACTGAAAATGGAATTCCACTTTTGTTTGGTTACATGTATGTCTTTGTTCCAGAAGCATTTCTTTTGTTTTTGGAACAATCTGACAACTCATAAACCCCCGAATCTGAACTTTTCTAATTAAACATGTACAGCAGAACTGCTTCTGTTGAACATAGATAGTAGAACAATAAAATAAAAATGGCATTTACTGGAACACAGGCAGTACTATTTATAAAACCACACAAAGAGCAAAAAAGAAAAAAAAACCAAGCCTGCTTTCCAGTTATCTTCTGTGCATATTTCTTCTTGCTGGTCGCAGCAGTCAATCTTTTAAGACTTATTAGTGACCCTCTTAACCCTCCACAGAGGTTATGTCCTCTACAAAAGGGCCCTCAGCCAAACTATGATCATAAAACCCAAAAAGGAATTCTCTTGGCATTCCTGGCAGCTGCCAATTTTCCATCAGGGTGTTTTTTTTCCTCCCTCCTCTAAAGTCAGACCAGAGCTTTTTGTAGTGATGAAAAGAAAACACAAGGCCAAAAGCACCTCTTTGATATTTCTGGACCAAAAAAAAAAAAAAAAAAAAAACAGCTCTGATTTTTTTGTTTGGACTAATTATTCATTTTGATACGATCAGCAGTTTTTTGTTTTTATGATTCCGACTCACCGAGCACGGTGACGACAGCACTGGTTTTTGCAAACCCCTCAACGTTTTGGGCCACACACTCGTACAGACCCTCGTCATCTTTCTTCACCCTTCCAATGACCAGACTCCCGTTTTTCTCCAGCGTGACTCCTGAAACACAGGAATATCAAACCGATGAGTTTGGAGACGTGTGGCTTTTACTTTTAAGTTATTGTTGTGAAAAATGCTGGTAACAAGCAATTTAATTCAAGTTAATTTAAATAAATTTACAGTTATTCTTTTAAATCTGTGTCTCATACACATATAACTTTCAGACACTGTTCATTTGTTTTATTATCCACCTAAACTTGATGAACAGTATGTTGTCAGAAACAAGGACTGTGCAGAGAAAATGAGAAAAAAGCATGTGTCCAAAGAAAAACTGTCAATCAAGATCACTTTAAAATCTGGCAGCTTAAAATCAGGAGTGGTTTAAAAACATTTGAACATTATTTCATATAACTTTATCGAATAAGGTACCTGGACTCAGTTCCACTTTCACACCGTTTTTGAACCACATGATGTAAGGATGAGGAACTCCTGAAGCGTAGCAATCCAGGAGCAGGTCGGTGCTGCTGTTCACGTATTGATTGGTCAGATTCTGACTGATCCATGGACGCTTTTTCTCTGTAACAAAGAAATAAAAAAATTAGAGGCGATGTTTCCTTCTTTTAAAAAAATACATAAAATAGAAAATGCCTCATTATTGGTTACAAAACTGCTTTTTTTGGGTGATATAATCTGCAGGCCATCAACTGATGGTTATTTTAAAATAAAATCTAAGTAATGGAAATAGTGTTGCAATCAGAAACTATCTCTTTAAAAAAAGCAGCTTTTCTTTTTAAAGTTGACCTTTCTGAAGAAAATGTTCACCGGATGGGAAGTAAAACGCATTTAACTACAGAACGAAAGTCCTTTTTTCTTTCTTTAATTAAAACATTGGCACACAAAGCAACAGGCAATACTTTCTTTAAAGTAATGCTAGTTTTAATAATGAATATGAATTTAAAATATGAGGAAACAGGTTTTAATGAGATTGGTGGAGACTGTGCTGCTCTCAATCAGTAAAAAATAATAATAATAAGTAAAAAACCCAGGATTTCTTCCCTGCTTACCATTCACTGTTAGCATAGCTGTCTTCATTTTACTCCACTTGTGAAGCTTGTGTGCTCGGCACTTGTAGCCTGTAGTGGTGTTTTGGGACACATTGTGCAGATGTAAAGAGCGGGAGATGGAGTAGGGGCCGATCTGCGTGTCGGACACGTTAACAGTGATGCTTTGATTCCTGGAGTCCAGCCACTGCAGGCTTGTGTAGAGGTAACGTGTTGCTTGACACGTCAGGTTCACGTCATCACTCTCCACGGCTGTTTGAGGTGTGACGGTGACTTCCTCGGAGGCATCTGAAGTGACAAAGCAAAAGAATGTGGATCATCATCCTCGTAAATCGTATATTTAGTCTTCGGTACAGTACACACATCATTTACTAATTTGTTCAAAAGTCTTTAACACAGACACGTTTCATCAGAGGTGAAAGGAATGTCAAATTCGCCGTTGTTTCCTGTTTAATCACTATTAATTGGAAGCATGTTGGCGGACAGCCTTGATGGTGCTTCTGCTCTCCAACTGGAGCGAGGCTGACTATGTGACCCAAGGGAACCAGACTGTGCTTGTTTATTCAGTTTGCTGGAAAGCATTCTCTGTTCCATAAGAGAAGACAGCTGTTATTACAATTATACTTTTTTTTTCTTTCTTTTTGAACCATTCCTTCACTCTTCATCCTCTTCACCTCTGGAGCGAGATTCCTCTCGGGAATTCTTTCCCTCCGAGAGAGTATTTATTGGCACTAGACATCCCCTCTAATAAAAGTTTGATCTATTTCTCCGTGTCTACAAATGGAGCCCTTCGCCCTTCAGGAGATTTGCATAACTTTAAAAGAAACGTGTTTTACTTTACAGCAAAGGAGAGCTGTGTTTATCTGCGATGACACCTCATCCCTGATGTTGTTGCATAACAGTCTCAGTCAACAGTTTTTTTTTTTGTGGGGAACATTTGGAAATGCTCAGATGCACATATAAATTCAATTCTCATTGGGCACACAGGCTCAGAGAGGAAGAGGGATGACCTGCTGGCACTGGCGCAGGAATGCGCTTATTCGTAGTTGTTTTGTTTTAAACGCGTGTCATTACAGCCTCTCCATATGGCTCAGGACACGTTTGCCTCGTTTCTGCCTTGAAGCTGTTCAGCTACAGTGGAAGATGTTTTCAATTAATGCCCCCCTCTGGACTCTTTATTGCACAACACAATCTGCACATTCCTTCCCTGTTCTGGCAGTTCATTACAGCGTGAACTGTGGCTCATTTGAAATAATCCATGGTGAGGATTGCAGTAGGATGAAAACGTTTTCTGCGTGCACCATGAGCTGAGATCTGATCGCTGATACGTACTGCTAATGTAGAAAGGCATCGTCAGTGTGCTGAAGCCCTTTTCATTCTGGGCCATGCAGGAGTAGAATCCAGACACTCTAGCTTCTCCGATCACCAAGGTACTCACCGTCTGGAAAAATAAATGTTTTTAACATTAAAAAAACAGAACAAATCACCAACTTTCATGTTAAAGTTTTAGACTAAGACCATCTTATACTGAGGAATGACAAAGTTGTAGCCATTTTGGCCAAAAGCTTTGCAAAATCCCATGTTATATTATTAAATGGCACAAACACACGTATGTCCTGAATGACTCTCATTTACAACCATATTCAATTTGAGCTATATCTCTATCAAATTCACATAGTTATACATCATTTAATTTTTTTAAGGTAAGCTGTTTATCGGGTCCTAAGTGTAAAACAAAAATGTTACGAACAAATTTTCATTATTTAGCTCAAAATGTTTTTTTTTTAACATTTTATTGTTATTTATCCCTCTGTTCTTATAATTTGCTAAATTTTACTGAGGTTAAATAGCATGTAAATAACAAATCCTAAATTTAAATGTGTGATTCTAAATGTAAAAGGTATGATGAAGTTTACATTTAAGAATTTCAAAATGGAACGCAGCCTTTGCTGTTGGTGCTCGGCTCTTGTTATGACGTCATCATCCTGCGACACAAGCAACAGCTAAAGCTTGCGCGACATCAAACTTGTAGTTGCGGCCGATGTCTGAGCTGTATTTCAAAGTGCCGGACCACAGGTGCTATTCATATAGTTTTCAACTGACACATTTTTAATTTATATTTTAAAATTCCATTTTCAGCAGTGTTAGCAGCAGTTAGCGTTAGCTAACCAGGATGATGTCATCATCCCGCTACAAACGTGAATTCTTTAGTTGGATTTTACTCTTAGAAAGTGAGCTAAATAATGGAAATAAGTTAGTGACGTGTTTTAACCTTTTATTTTACACTTGGTTCCCCATAATTGGCTGTGGCAGCCCTCCCAATTATTTGATTATCAAAGTTAATCAGCTGTAGATTTAGATCCTGTTGTCACTTTTCTGAAATTGTTTTAAAAATGTTTGTTCAAACACACACACACACACACAGACACACACACATACAGACAGAATAAAGATTATACAACATTATTGTCTGCCTGGGCGACAACTACCTGTAAAATTGAGCATTTTTTGTCTTCGGCTCAGCAGCAGAGTTATGAGTTGTGGTTTGCAAGTGTGCAGTGTGGTGTGTTTCATGCTCACTGCTGCCTGGCATTAATGAAAGGATACATCTGGAGTTTTAAGGCCTACTGAGTCTCCATCAAACCATGGCAACTAGACCTGAGCCCTAATGTCTATTTCCTGGAGAGCGACTCTAATGACAAACCCGATTTACAACAAAAACAACATTTTCGCGGCTTAAATAGACAAAATAATAAGTAGAACCTGGATGAGGGCCAGGCAGTGCTGGGTCCTGCTTAATGTTCATGGTGACATCTGTTTTTTTAAGGGGTGGGGAGGTGGGGTCAGTCAAAGGCATTAAGAGTGAATAATGCGGGTGAATTGTCTACGCTGGCCATAACTTCCTGAGCTGGTAGAAACTATTGTGTTGACTCTCAGTAGAAATTAAACCATTTTATCACTGCTGTGCTGACATTACTCCCTAAACAAAAGAATAATAGTTATTTTCCCCATCCAATTCGTGCTGATAAGTCTTCTGTAAAAACATTTACAGTATTATATTACCACTATTACCCTACATGATGTAATCTGAGATTAAAATCAGTTGTTAAAGGCCTTCACACACGCCTGAAAAGCTGACCTGACCAGACGCACCATGACTTTTATGCCCATCAGCCCCCCACCTTCATGTTTTCCTGTTACTGTGACCTTGGGCCGGTCTGCCTCTCCACCATGGAGTGCCACTCAGAGACCCGGCCCAGGCTCTAATTCACCGACCAGCCAGATTTATGTGAGGTGACAGAGAGGAATTTGCTTTCAACAAATCCCTCTTCTTTCAAACTGCTTCTTGTTATCATTGACCCTCAGTTCTGACCCTCGTGAAAACACCACCAGCTGACTGCTGGTACTTGTAAATAAGTAGCGCCTCTCCTCTTCATGTCAGGCTCATGTTAGAGCCGACGCACTGTGAAAACAGACAACACTTACAGTAACTCTATGTGAAAATAATTGGAGCAGAAATGACTGTTGCTTCACAAGGGAACATAGTAAACAATTGTTTGAAGTAAAAAAAAACTGCCTTTTTTTAAAATAATGTAATTTTGATTTTAATAAATGGTTTAATTTTCAACTTCAAAATGATAAAACAGAGCCATAATTCCCTCTGTGTAACATCCCCTCTTCTTTTAACAATAAACTGAAACTGAAGCGATCAGTCGACGGTTGTTGGAGAGGAATGTCGTCCCATTCTTGTCTGACGTAGGGTTCTAGCTGTCCAACAGTCCTGGGTCTTTGCCAGACTTTTATTTTATGATGTATTAAAAGTTTTCAATTGGTGCGAGGTCTGGACTGCAGGCAGCCTGGACTTCCATGCTAAAGTCATACTGTTGTAATGAATGCAGTATGAGGTTTAACATTGTCTTGATGAAATATGCAAGGCCTTTCCTTAAAAAGATGTTGTTTGGATAGGAGGACGTGTTCTTCTAAACCTTTGTATATACAGTACATTACTTTACAGTGTTAATAGTGTGTTTCCAGGTGGTCAGCTGCCCATTATTATTATTATTATTATTATTATTAATTATTATCATTTATTCATTTAATTTTAAAACAAAGCAAATTCAATAAACACAAACAATACAGATCACAAATAAAATGAAAGGCAGCAGAGAAAATAAAAAAATCTTTTAAAATCTGTGCCTATTTTCCAAAAATAATTTAAAACAATAATGTTCAAGTAATAAAAAAAAAAACTTCAACTCCTTGACAAACACCAGCTGCTATGAACACACATCATACAATTTTATATTTCTTTAACAAACCATGCAGGGGCAGTAATGCAGCTCTATACCATCAGAGAGGCAGACTTTTGAATTGTGCGCTGATAACAGGCTGGATGGTCCCTCTTTTTTTTTAGTACAGAGGGCATCTGTGGTTTTCAAAAATGATTTCAAATGTCTGACCACAGAACAGTTTTCCACTTTGCCTCAGACCATTTTAAATGAGATTTGATGGCAGCATTTTTGGATGGTGGTCCTGAGCCCAATGCAGTGATGTCCAGAACAGAATCAGATCTGTTTTTAATGCAGGGTTTCCTGAAGATCACAGACATCCAATATTGGCTTTCAGTCTTGTCCTTTTAGAACAGAGATTCTTGAAATATTCAAAATATTTACAATTTTCTATTCAGGTACATTTTTTCTAAATTCTTATTTAGCTTTTTGCAGACCTCAGCTTTTTTATTTACACCCTTTCTTCATATTAAAGCATGAAAAGAAGAATGCTGTTCGCTGCAGTAAAAGAACATGAACTGTGTCTGTGAGCTAGAGGCATCTCGCTTTTTCTCATGGAGACGATCCTCATTATGGAACTTTGTGTGAAAGAAAAACCAGATACTTTTCCCCAGGACCAGGTTGAGTTTTCACTGAATTTACTGGAGGTCAGAGAAGCAGGTTACAAGCCTGGAGGTCGGTGATTTTGTGCACAAGCCAAAAAAACAATATGTCTGCGAGTGTGAGTTTTCACAGGCAGCTGAGCTGTGTGTGTGTGTGTGTGTGTAGTCCGAGCCAACATACTTCATACGCATCAGATGGATCCGTGCAGCAGCTCTGTGCTTGAACTCAAAGAGAAGTCAGTCAGATGTTAGATCTGAAGAGTTGTTCTTTGCTTAACTGGGTTATCAAGATGCACGTTCACGTTGACCAAGCATCACCTTCCTGCTTGTCTGACCACCCCTAAGCATTGTTTTCTTTAAAGCTTTTTCCAAAAACAAACCAATAGCATGGCTGATTTTCTGCTGAAGAAATTCCAATTGGGTCTGATTACAGATCACAAGTGGACACAGAGGCAGACCAAAGGAATCATTTTCACGCTGAAGCGCGATGAAAATGTCGAGGAGCTACAATAGAGCTGCACAATCTTAACGTTTGAGCATCGTCATCACAGTGTGAGCAATAGTCACATTGCACATGGTTTGGCAAAAAACTACTAAACCATAAGTTATTGCACTAAACGGTTGCATGCTACTGCTTTTATTTTGATGAGTTGCTTCAAAAAATAGCTTAGTTTCTGAAACTCTTGAGAAAATAATAGCAACGTTTTAAAGAGAAGCGATGTCGGTGAATTCTCGAGCTGTGGAGGAAGACGAGGATCTTGACAGAAACAAGGACAATAAGCAATTTCACAGAGAACTTGAGGAAAAGAGGTAAAACACAGTTAGAATAAATGCTAATATTAAAGCGTGACGTAAACAGAAACTAAGATAGACACAGAGGCAACATGTTAGGTGATAAAACACAATGGATGTTTGCAGATGAAAGAAGGAAATGTGCAATCAGGTCCCAGCACAATAAAAGCAATAAAAAATAACTCTTAAGACAAAAACATACATGTAACATGAACAAAAAAAGAGGTGCAATTGGTGCAGGTTCATTTTCAACAAGATGGCAGCAGAACTTTAAGTCTTTTTCAAGGCATCTAATGAAAAATCCTGTTTTTTTATATCGCAATAGAGAGGTTAGAAAAAATTGCTGAAATTAATTTTAAAATGCTGAAAGGTGCCTCGAAAACTACATCTGGTGTTGTTAAAATATAATATTTTAAATTTCATACCTTGTTTTTCCCTTTGACTTGTACAGTCTTGGTATCTATGTTCTCAATCCAGTTGTGGGAGTCATTTCCCTGGTCGTCAGTTTTTACCAGGACTTTCTCACTATTAGTATGGCAACTGCAAGACAGAAAAAATAAAAATAAATACATGAATGCTGCTTTTCATGTCTGAGTTTTGAACTGAAATCCTCTTACGATCAAAAGTGACAGAGTTTTGGTCATTTTGGTCAAACCATATAAAGGATTTAATGCAGAATTTCAAGCTATGCTGTGAATTTTTGCGAGGCGTGTACGCTGTTAATCAAATCAAACTTTTATTTTATTTCATGCATAAAGCTTCATGCTGCAAAGGGCCTCTCCTCAATCAGACAACTAATCCCGGAAGAATCCAGGTCTAGACCCAAACCCTTCCCCGCCCGTGGTGGTGAACAATCAGCCTGATGAGTGGAGCGACGCAGGAGGAAACGGCAGCAGGAAAAACTGTGCGTCACCTTGGACAGGAACACCCCCTTTCTTCCTCCCATACACCCCACCTCCCACAGCGTATACCCTCTGTCCACAGGAGATAAGGCTGATCCTAAGACCCAGATGCTCTGCTGAGAACAGCTGATAATGTCTCAACCTGATGATTAAGAGATCTCATCCCTCCTCAAATCCTCCAACTCCAGAAGATGCGATAAGATCCTACATTTTGGATTTACAGTGACATGAACCTTGGACGGACAGAGCTGGGGAAAAAAAAGACCCCAGTTTTCCTCCCAGCAGACTTTCAGTCTCATTAACTGTGCAGCCACTGCTCCTGGTGCCAGCCTCGATTATCTTTGGGTCTGCAGAAAGACTTTGCTTAACCTCAGCTCTTATTTATCCCAAATATCTACAAAGCACAAGTGGTTCTCTGAGAAAATATGATAAAACTATGGAAAAAAAACTTGCAGATCTGGCATCCGCCACAATTTAGTCTCTTTCTGTGTTGATTTTGTCAGCAGAGTCTGAGCCTGAAGTGCAATGGCCCATTGTTTTGCTGATCTTATGACTCAAAAGGTCTGCTGCAACCACCGACGGACCGGGACCTCTCTGGGAAAGTCTTGATGTTTAATCTGTTTGCGGGTTCAGAACCAGGACAGCCGCTCAGCGCTGTTCCACTCAGGGAATCTGAGATCGATATATCTCCCTCATGTTCCCCACTTCGGCCCACAGAGGTCCTGACAAGTGATTTATGTGTTTTCTTTAGGGATGCAGTCAGTCGAGTCCGAGTAGATCTGTTTAAAAGTCGGATCCCCGGGTTGGACCGCCAGCTCTGCTTCCTATACTAATATGTTGAACTCAGGGAGGCTGTTTGTCTGAGTTTATAACCCAGATCCTATGAGGTGAACTATTAAGTATAACTGCCTCTGTTTGTGTTTCTCAAACTATGAGAGGCAGCAGGCAAAATCTGTTGAGATCTTGAGTTGAGAGGATTTTCTCTAGTAAAGCTGAAAACGGTTCATTTTAAAATGTGTCTTTATAATGTTCTCTGCAGAATCACTCACCATGGATGTTAGGCCAAACAAATAAATACAAACAAAACTATTCAATTTAGCAGAAAGAGTAAGGAAATTTGTGTTTGGTAGATTTCTTTGCTGTAACAATGCTTCTTGGTAATAAATCTAATGTTGTTGGAAAGCCTCTTAATTTGTCTTTAAGATGGTGCCACATGTGTAAGGAACATGCATCTGTGGGAGTATGTGGGTTGCACACATGAAAAAATTGCCAAATCTTTTCTGCCAAACAGCTTATTTTGCTGTTGTTATTGATGCTTCTGGTCCCGCAGGTGCTGCCAATCAGCTGTCCGGTATAAGATTTATTGTCAATTTCCTTACTTTTTGTTCCAAGTATAGTTAATATATATATTTGCATAATGCAATATTTTGCTGTGTGGATATTTGTTATAGGATTTTTGCTCCAGCTTCAAAAGAAAATGGAACAACATGAAATGTGAATTTAGACTAAGACTAGATTTTTCCATAAAATGTATTTTTAGTGGAATAAAACCAGGTTCCACTGCAGCATTTAGCTTTGTTTTTATCCAACTGTCATAAATGTTAAAATGCTTTAAACTTTAGCAATAGGGGCTTTGTTACACTTGACTGTGATTAAAAAAAACTATAATTCCTAAATGGAGATAAAATTAAGCTTTTATAAAGAAATTTACTAAAGATTTTCTGGATTATTTAGCCTAATCAGTACATTCAAAATATTTTTGTCATATTTTAGATTGATCATAGAAAGGAACATTTTGTTTCTCATCAGTGCACCTCTGTTCCTAATTTTAAAGGCTTTTCCTCTTCTTAGAAACATCTGCTGCATCTCCATTAAAACCATGTTTTTGACCAGTTTGCCTGCAACTGATAAACGATACCTGGAAGTATTAAAGTATAAATTTCCAATCTTGCTGAAAACTGAGACACTAAAACTGAAAAGCTGGATTCACTTACCTGTACTCTTGCAATGCAGAACAAATATCAGCTGTGTTTGAATCAGATCATACTGCATCATTAGAGGCTCGACTCCAATTTATGGAAACATTTTTTTGGGTGGAAGTTAAACCATGAATCAAGTGTGTGTTTAAAGCGTAGTGACGATGGTGACTCACTCTATAAGTGTTGGGTCTGAAAGACACGGCTGCCAGAACCAAATGATGTTTGGCAACGGTTGTCCGTAAGAGGAGCAGGTCAGACGCTGCTGCTTTCCAGACATGTAGGGCTGCAAGTCCGCGGTGGAGAGCTCTGCCTCCGAGATGGTCGGCTTCACTGTGAGAAAAGAGGCGAAAACAAGGAGAAAAATCAAAGAGAAGCAGGTTAGATCGACCATCCTGACCCTGCTTGTTGTGGTATTTGATAATGTCTTTTTAATGAGGGGTGACAGCCGTGATGGATAGCCATGAGAAATATGCCATTGACACCAATTGTCCTTTAGACACTTTTTTGTAGAAGAAGAATGGCAGGATGACAGGTTAACCCAGAGCTGTGAGGTCAAAGAGCGACCCTGCTGTGGCCGACGCACGGGTCATCGATTCGGCCATGTGTTCTGTAATCAACAACAGGCCCAAATACTTGGAGAGCGTCCTCGTCATTCACCCTTTCCTCGCACCTCGAACAGTTATATAATGTCCCCAAAGAAAAAAAACAAAACAAAAGGAAAAAACTGCATCCCACGACAAACACAGAGCAAAGCAGAGTGACGACTCTGAACAGGACTGATGAAGTTTTAAATAGCTCTCTAATTGTTGCCAGGAGTCACTTTTATATATTTGTGTCTGTTTTATTTTTGTCATTCCAATAAAAAAATTAAAAAAAGCTGGGTGAAGCAGAGCAGTCAAGGATCATAAATAAAGTTTATACAAGCCAGAAGGGGTCTGATTTTTCCACTTTTTTGGCACGCTAGTGGGATGTTTTTTTCTTTCTTTTTTTTAATATATTTTAGAAATATTGAAAGATCTCAAGGAGAAAGTGACAAGTAAAACCTCCACTTTACATCTAACAGCCTCAGGTGTTAACAGTCACCAGTAACGCTTCTCGATTCATCAAAAACAGTGAATTACACGCTCCGGCCTTGTGTGTCTTCTGATGTGTGCTTATTTTACAGAACATGTTTATACTGTATGAGCAGCTCTGCAAACACACGTGGTGAGGACGCAAATAAATGTAAGGGATGAGGGGAGGGCTCTGGAGTGACTGGAGGCTGTTTAAGCACAACAGAGCTCGGACCGTTTACACTGTGTCAATCCCCCCACCCCCCTTACACACACACACTCGCACACACACACA
This sequence comes from Anablepsoides rubrolineatus, assembly GCA_031762495.1. NCBI lineage: Eukaryota > Metazoa > Chordata > Actinopteri > Cyprinodontiformes > Rivulidae > Anablepsoides > Anablepsoides rubrolineatus. Next base: position 10,237,427 of record JARVGW010000506.1, on the reverse strand, counting down.
CACACACACTTCAAAAGAGCCCCAATAATCAACAGCAGCTGCCTGTGCGACGTCAATCCAAGCCCTGGAAACAACAAGCCCCCAAATTCCTCTCATTCTACAGCTGCTACCTGCCGTCCAGTGAGCTGCACCGAGAACAGCAGCGGTGCAAAGCAAAGGCTTCATTTCCTCCAGGCTCGGCACAGATCACCAGGTTAATGTTAACGACTTACCCGCAACGACCAGAGTGTAGCTCAGGTTCCTCTCCAGGGCCGTGTTGTTCAGTCTCAGAATGTAGACGCCGGCGTGTTTCTGCTGCACGTCGGTGATGGCCAAACTGTAACCGGACATCTTGTAACAAGTGGCGTTCTTCGTAATGAGGACGCCGTCTTTATACCTGAAATATGAGGCAACAAAGTGTTCGGTGGTGATGAACAGAAATTTAAAAACCAAAAAAGGAACATTCCAGGTTAGGAGTTTTTTTAACCCCTTATCTCCCAATGTACCACTGGTGCTACATTTCTAGTTTGTGGTTACTTCCTGCCTCTTTATAGCCTGACCCACGCTACCAATTGTCTTCTTTTTTGACATATTTTTTGACCAACTGGGTTCATCTATAGGCTCCCCAGAGCATAAAATGTCCCACCTGACTTTTGTACACATGATTGATTGACTAGAATCGGCCAATCAGCTCTGAGCTTCATTCTGACAGCACAGTTGTGTAGCCAGTTGTGTTACCTTTTATTCTATGTGCAGCTTTGGAAATGAGAAAAAAGTAATGGCTGTAGTGTATTTTAACTTCAATAACTAAATACTAGTTGCAGTTACAAACATTGTGACTGCTGACATTAAAAATTCAGATTGATAGCTTTACATAGAGACAAGACTTGTGAATTTACTCCAAAGGGTTCAAGAGCAATATTTCATTTAATTTGGGTTAGGGTTAGGCCTGCAAGTTAACAGATGAATTTGTTTACAGTCTAATAGACACCTGTGAAAAACCAAAGTGTAGATCATATGCATGTTCTTGTAGGCGCCAGGGTAATTATAGTTAACTAAAACTAACTAAATAGCAAAACTTAAAATTGAAAAAACATTAAGTTTAAGTTAACTAAAATAAATAAAAACTGTAATAAAATGAAAAAAAAAACTATAACTAACTAAAACTGTATAATCTTTTTTACTAAACTAACTAAATCTAACTGAAATTATAGATAGAATAACCTTAGTTTTAGTGTTTGTTATTTTATTTTGAGCCATGTGGATCTTTTATTTTTTCAAATTGAGTAATTTCACATTAGCTGTGGGCCGTAACAACACTTGTTTATAATCTGCTGCTCAGCATCATCTGCCAAATGATGACAAAAAAGTTAGGAGAACCCGGCAAAGTCCACTTTGGGATTTCTTTGAATATGACTGTGAGAAAAAGTAAAAGCAAGTGTTGTAGTGGAAACAGGTGATAAAATAGGTGGAATATTTCTCAAGGAAAAAATTGCCTGAATCAAGCTCGCAGATGGTTAACTATGACTATCTTGACACACTAGCTCCTCTCAGTAGCTCCCATGAATAACAAGCAGCAGGTAGCACCAGGTTGGAGACAACTATTCTCATTGTCCTAAAATATTTGCTCAAGTCCTTAGTTGGCAAAATCGAGCTACGCAATTATTTTAAGGTGTCACTATAATCGACTGCTTTATAGCGACCAAATAGCTGTTGGTTAGTTAACTCACAGGAACATCACAAGCTTGCTGCATTGGCAAATATGTTTATTCAAACTATAAAAAAAACTAATACTAGAACTAATAAAAACTAAACTAAACTAAAAC
>JARVGW010000506.1:10217469-10235522 GCA_031762495.1 Anablepsoides rubrolineatus | reverse complement strand
AAATGCAATAATAACTAATAAAAACTATCAAATCCACTGTAAAAACTAATTAAAACTAACTGAATTAAAAGAAAAAAGTCAAAATAAAATAAAACTAAACTATGATGAAAAATCCCAAACTATTATAACCTGGGTAGGCCCTATGGTCACAAGTTTACATGTGCGTCACAATCTTTTTGTGTTTGCTTTGTAGTATAAGTTTATTTTTGTTGTTCTAAGTGCAGCGTTAGGTGTTCTTTAATTTTTTTGTTTTGTTTTCAGCATACTTTCCTTGCTCTCTCCTTGTCTTGCTCTCAGATAATCATTCAGACCCGTCCAGCTGCTCACCTGAACTGCTTTATAAATAAAGTAGTAGTAGTATTGAAATTATTCAGACATCAGCCCTTACTGTATACTTTTACTCCAGGTTCACATTCAGTCATAATTTGCTTCTTGTTTTTTGTGCCTTATTGGTTTCTCCTCTGGATTGTTGTTACACTTTTTAGCTTTTGCTACTCTGTCAGCTCATTATTTTGATCAAAGGTTTTTTTTATATTAAGTTATCTGACCCCAACCCATGTGTCTTTATTGACACTATACCCCTTGACAATGCACCTGTCAACTATAAACCATTAATAAATGTAAGATTGATTTAATGAGTAGTATAAATAGTGCAAAAGAAAGATTACAAAGCACAACAAAAATGTAAAAATCTGAAGCATTTTGTCAGTGTTCTCTCTGACGGAACCTTAGCAAACACTAAAATAGCTGTAACTCAGCTGATGTTGCATATATTGAGCTACAACCTGGCTGAGAATCATCAGATTGTGCCACATTATTTTCAAGGTTTGACCAAAAACAACTCATTTCTCAATATAAACTGATCTCACACACATTAAATATGTGTTTCTTCAAGGAATGCCAGGCTCTTAACTTTCTACTTGTAACTTTGAACCTTACCATGTTTTTGTGTGTGCTTGTGGCAGAGCAAAGACTCTTGGCTCAAACACGACTTTCTTTCTTCCATCGTCCACGGTGACTTCTGAGGAACGATCATTCTTATAGGATAGGTTGAGGATAGGATGTTCTGCAACAAAGGATTAAAAAACATACAATGAAATACATTGTAAAAAGAAAAAAGCAGAAATGAGACGCTATTATCATATTGTAATGTAATAAGTAACTATTCAGTGCACACTCACCATAGACAGTGACTTTTACTGTAACATTTTGTTGTAGCCCAGAAATGATTCCTTCAGCTTTGCAGTGATACTTTCCACTGTCATTCATGGTAACATCTGGTAACATCAGCACCTTGGTCATAAAATTACCGATACCTTGTTTCAGATGAGGCGTGAGTTTGTAATTCGCATTTTCCTGGAGAAAAATAAACAAAAATACAAACACTTCAGTGTCTGATGGTCCTGTTTAAAAAAAAAGAAGCAGATTTTAAACGCTGAACTTACTTTCAGTCTTGGAAAAACCCAGCTAAAGTTTATTCTCTCATTAGGGCCGATCTCACCACTGCAGTTTAGACTAAGAGTGTCCCCAATCAGCAGGCTGACATTGCCAGGGTTGATCTTCACATTTTTAAGATACGAAGCTGTTAAAATGGAGACACATATGAAGAACCTGGACCAAAGGAAGGTAGTTTGTTGCAAATTTCACCACCAAAACAGAACTCACCTTTGTTGCGAAACATGTAATTTGAATGGAAATGTCTCCCGTTCACCTCGGTGGTGCAGATGAGCCACTCGTTCATAATGTTGCGGCTATAAGGAATCTTTATGCCCACCTCTGGATCCCACTTCTTCTCTTTATCAACCTTCTCTGGCAGAGGCCTGTTCGGCATCTATGAAAGAAAAGCCATTTATTTATATTAAACCAACATTTATGATGTCTGGTGAACCACACAGAGAGAAGAGGGATGCATTCAACCTGACTTAATGTGTAACTCATGCTTAACTGGGCTCACCTGGGGACACACATCTGTTGGACTGAATGTCTAATTGTTTTTAGTTTTTTATAGAGCGTGACCTCTGTGGTCATTCATGCGATGGGCCGCATAAAAAAAGAAGAAGCTAAAAAAGGGGATGTACGTGCCGGCTCCTGTTTGTTCCCACGTCTGGGAGTTTGAGAGAAAAGATGAGAAGGAAGGAAGGGAGGAAGGAAGAGCGCCATAGATTTACTAAAACCAGGAAGTTTGCACAAAATGTGCCATCAGAATCTCATGTGTTTCTTTATGTTGGGCACAATGATGCAGAAGTGGATATCAGTCATGAATAGAACAAAAAAAATGCTTTACATGAAAATTTTTCTTTCCAGGGTCACACTTTGCATGCTAAGATTCATGTCGTTTCCTGGAATTGGACACATTGCGTGCTGTTTTTCTGCTGCGTTTCCTGCTGTTTTGTAAGAAATGAAGCACTAAATTTAGTCTTAGAGTCTATTCTGGGAGAAGCACTCTTGGAGCACCTTCCTGCTCTCACAGGAAGCAGACAAAAAGACTACCTTTCCTGCCAATGAGCTTCCCTCGGACAAGACACTGTCCCCGCTCTGTTTCTGAGTGTCAAAGCGCCTTAACACATGAAGGGTGTGAGAACCAGTGCGTGCTTAGGTGGAACGCTTTTCCTTTCCTCTTAGGTTGACAAATAAGGATCTCCTGCTGGGATATTGATAACAAACTTGTTTTTTTCAGATGACACACTCCCTGTTTGTTTTCTCAAAGTTTACATCCAGTGAGGTCTATTATTGGGAAAGAAAATAGTAAAATTAGGCGTGTGTGTTTACCTTAATAAGTGCTCGTAAGCAGATAGGAAATACACCAATATTTGAATGTTTGATTGTGAAAAGAATCATACAATACAACAGTGCTGGGCTGGACCACATTTTATATGGGATGAATCTTGTGCAAGCAGGAATTGAATTTGAATTGCTCAGATTAAATCTGAATGTGCATAATTTGACATTGAATGCATTGGTTTAAAAATAAATTTCACTAAATTGAAACAGAATTTAATGATTTGAAACAGAATTTAAAGTTTTGCATTTGAATTAATTTGCTTTGAAACTGTATTTTGGTTTATTAAAAATTCAGTTTGACGACTCTCACTTTCAGTTCCATAATTCTAATTTCTGTGCCACACATCCTGGTCCTTGAGAAAGCCAGTCAGAGTAATCAAACACAGATCCACAGATTTACGTTTCACTTCGGTGAAGTTTCCCTTCTGTATGTAACAGAGTTGATGCAATCCACAATAAAAGTGACAAAAACAGAGAGTTATTTTATTGCAGTGATTAATTTTACATTTGTCAAATGTTACATTTACATCCCGTCATGGATCAGTCAGCAGCAGCATCTGATCAATATGTGATCCATGATGTGATGTAAATGTAACATTTTCTTTAAGTAAAATTAATGACAAAAATTTGAATTTTGGAACGGAAATTAAATTATGGAACTGAAAGTGAAAGTAGTGAAACTGAAGTTTTCATAAACCAAAAGACAGTTTCAAAGCAAATTAATTCAGATTCAAAGCTTTAAATTCAGTTTAAAATCATTAAATTCAGTGTCAATTTAGTAAAATCCATTTTCAAACCAATGCATTCAATTTTAAATTTTGCACATTCAGATTTAATCTGAGGAATTCAAATTCAATTCCTGCTGGCACAAGATTTATCCCATAGTTTTATTCTCTCTCCGTGCATTCAGATTCCAGCAGTACCGTCATTATATCATCCTCTTCAAGACTTGACTCCCCCTATTTTCACTGCGTCATGAAAAAAGGGCTACCCTACAGCTTGGGTCAGGTTCTCATACAGTTTTCCTGTGCTAGTGTTAAAACAACAGTTCAATTAAGTGTTGACGGTGTGTTCAGGCATACAGCTAATCTAATAGTACCTCCTGCCCTGTGTAACTATATTTTATAGCCACACAGACTAGTCTGTACACAAAATCATCAATTTAATCACAAAACTAATCACACAACAGTTTTTTTTAAATATATATCATTATTCACATAAGAAAAGACTAAGAATGTGCGGTGCTCTTAAAAATCAGTTACTAAACAACCCCAATAAATTTCTTCAATTGTGCACACTGGAGTAGAACAATTTAACCCATAATGTTACATAATGCCTTACTACTTACTTTCAGTGTCACAACAGCATCAGGTGAGGATGTTCGGCATGGCACCACGAGGTTGTTCTCACCCTCGTAGATCATCAGAATATCCATGTTATCTTCATAGGGCTCAACAAAAGGCTGCTCAGGGTCTAAAAGATGACAAATGCAATCAAAATTAGGAAATAAAATAAGTCTATGAGAAGAATTAGACAGAAACTATTGGGTTGCCAAGTGTAAAATAAAACGTCACTAACACATTTTTTTTAATTTAGCTCACCGTTCATACATTTTGCTAATTTTTACTAAATGTTGAATTTAAATGTTGTCTAAATGTTAGATTCTAAATATGAATGTGTAAATCTAAATGTAAAAGTAAAATCCTAAATGTTGCAGCTAAATTTAAAAGTTTACGTTGAAGTATTTCAGAATGATTTGCAGTCTTTCCTGTTGGTGAGCGCCTTTTATTATGATGTCATCAGCATGCGACAAAAAGCAACTGGGATGCTGCTAACCAGGGGCGGAGCTTCAGGAGGGGCTGGGAGGGCGGCACGCCCTGGCCCGGCTCTGATTTGTTGCTGCTAATGCTTCCCTACAAGACATCAAACTTGCAATGGTCAGTGTCCAAGCTGCACTTTAAACTGTTAGACCACAGGTCCATAACATTTTTAATGAACACATTCTGAATTTGAATTTTAAATACTATTTTCAGCAGCGTGAGCAGTATTAGAGTTAGCCAATAATACCTAGCTGCAGCTGCGGCCACTACACAACACACCCCTTGTTTGTTACAAAACATGCTTACTACCACTATAAAACACACCCACTTCCTTTTGCTATGTTGCCCGGGTTTAGGGTTAGAATTAATGGGGTGTGTCATGTGTCGTGTCCTCCTAGGCCCTGTCAAGTTTGTCATAACGAGTCACGCACTAACGGCAAAGGTTGTGTTGCATTCTGAAAAACAGTACTTACAGTAAATGTAATCTTCAACATTTAAAATTTAACATTTACATATAAATTTAGGATTTATTATTTACATATAATATTTAACATTTACATTGAACATTTAGTAAATAAATAACTTAGCAAAATGTAAGAACTGTGTGCTAAATAATGAAAATGTGTTAACATTTTATTTTACAAGTGGCACTCCATAAGAAACAACATTTGAAAATGTGAGTAACTTGATGACCTTTATTACAAACAATGTTAAAGTTCAAAGAATTTGCACACCAAAAGAAGCCCTGTACATATTTCTTTTTGTGTGTTTTGTGCCTACATGTGCTCATGTAAGTTTTCTCAGAACACAAAGGTTTGGCATAATGGTGTGAATTTTGTCCATTTATAACAATTTCAGGTGTCTTTCTACTCTCATGCAATCAGCTGGGATTGTCTCCAACTTCCCAGGACGCCCATAAGATTGGCGAGTTTTACTATTAATGCTAGAGTTCTTCAGCTGGGTCGACTGGACTGAACGAAGGCAAAAAAAAAGTCATGGCATTTGAGACAGAGATCAACCGATTAGTTAATTCTACACAGATAAGGAAGCGGAGCACAGAAAGGAGCTTTTAGTTTTAACGCCTCCTGAGCAGCCAGGCATCAAACAGCAACTGTGGGAGTGAAGCAGTCTGCGATTGGTGTGAGGTCGACTGTTAGCACTGCGACGAAGGGACTTTAATCTGAAAAGTAAGCGTGGATCATAATCTAAAAAACAACTAAGGGCCTTTGAAAAGAGCGTGCTAGACTAAACACAGGCCCAGCGGGTCAGGAAAAGTGGGAACCACGTTCCCGGAGAGGAAATGAAGAGCGTTCAGCTTTATACAGAACCTAACCATTTCTTGGACCAATATCTAAGAACTTTGTGTTTACATGTATTATAAACATCTGAGTGAAATGGGTTGAGGATGAAGTTTCATTTTGCCCTCTTTCAAGAGACTTATAAATCCACATGTGAATGTCTCCACAACTGGTACAACGTGACGCTTCAGGGAAGACTTCGGAAAACAGTAGCTGAGGCAGGAAATCAGCCAATGACCAGAGTTTCCTGTGCAATCAAGCTTACACTTTAACCTCCAGAAGAAACCACAAAAACCATTCTCCCTTTCTGTCTCTCGCTAAAGAGATTTGTGGCACTTCAGCCTGAGGAAAGTCCGCTATGATTGTTAATGCCCAGAGCAAAAATTGCAACATTTATTAAAGAAAACCAAAAAACAAAGTTAAAATGATGTTTAAGGACAACTACATGTATTCATTATTAGAAAAAGTGAAGTTTGATTATTTTGATAAGGCTGCAAAGACATACACATATATATATATATATATATGTCGGTAATCTGTGGAAAAATATTCACCCATTTTGACAATTTTATTTACCATTGTGGACATCTTCCAGATTGTTTGTAGCCACACATTTTAATGCAAACAAATAAACTAATAGAAAGTGAACAAACTTTCACTGTAAAAACCTCATGTAAAAATGTCTCACCTTTGACATAGACATAAATGGAGGAGTTCCGGTTTGAACCACCTTTGTCGTATTTGCAGAAGTACCTTCCCGTGTTGTGGGCCGTCAAGTTTTTGATTGTAAGTTTGATGCAGTGAGGGTGACGTCTGGGTTCACAGGGCTCCACCATCGATGTGTTTGATTGTTGTGTGTTCCCAAAGGTCCAGGACAAGCTTCTTTGACCTCTGAAAGACAGCGAGCGAGGGACAGCGTTAGAAATGGTAATATTTACTCAGTGGCTGCACAGCATGAATCTATTTTTAGTAAAAGTGTCACAGCTGGCAGCCGGCCCTGCAATCTCTTCAGCCCAGGATGACAGCGGCTGCTTTCACCCTCGGGAGTTTCTGGCCTGATGTTCATTCTGAGTTTATTTGGAGTTAATCTCGAGTCACCCGATACCTTGAACTTTCACATGGGAACATGTTTCCCTTGAAAGATGTGCTCGCCTAACACATTCTTTCCCGGCAGAACTCATTTTAAAACTCTCTCATTAAAGGGATCCCAAAGGAACATCAAACATATCTTGCATACCAGTGCCTTTGCCTTCAGAATTTTGGGTCACCCAACCTCCAGTTCTCAGCTGGTGACAGAAAACAACAAATCGCCTTTTAGGGAAGCGTTACATTGAAAGGGCATTAGTTTCAGTGCATTCTTTGCAAGCCTCTATAATGATGCAATAGCCTAAATATTTCCAAAATGTGCCACACTTGGGTCCCACCGTCCCTAAAGGAAATATCAGCGGACCGATAAATGTGGACCACCATAACAGGTTCCTGTCGGGGATCGTCCCTGCTTCTTTGTGGCCTGAGGCTCAGGCACATCTTGATTATTTTCCCTCTGGCCTTTGATTTTGGGAGTGACACAAGAGTCAAAGCTTAAAAGTAAGATAAGATAAGATAAGATAAGATAAGATAAGATAAGATAAGATAAGATCAAAGAAAATTCTCAAGTTGCCTGTTCCGTCAAGTCGTACAACACAGAAAGAGAAAACATGTCCGACATTAGGAATCACCAGCTTTATCACAATATGATTTAAATTTGATTTGTTTGAAAGACAGTTTGATGTTTCTCGATATCCCAAAATCTGTCATGATATCGTTTCAATTATTTTCACGTCTGAAATCAGTATACTGATCCATATCAAGCATATAATGATGATATGGATCGATGATTTTGTTTTGCCCTAATTTAATTTAATTGAATCATTTAATTGATATATTGATGTATTATTACACCCCTAGTTGGGGCAAGTATAGACAATCAGTGTAAAGAGCACGTAAAAGTGTAAAGTACTGGTTTTAAAACTTACTAAAAGTAATGTAAAAACCTTAGGCCACACCACACCTCCCCAAAACTATTTTTGTAAAGGCCATAATAACTAGATTAAAATGGTAATGTTGAGGATGGATGCATCAGAGGCCCTGTTTCAGCTGCATATATATCGCTGCCATGGTCATCTTTACACATCGGACACACTGGAGTATGACATGATTTGTGCCATGTGCAGGTGTGATGGATAGCAAACAAATAGGGTGTCAGAATGGTTTATATTTATATATATCAAACAAGCAGAATGAAAGAAAGACAAAGTGAAATAGAAATGAAATACTTTTTGAGTTTTTAAAATGTAAGGAGTAAAAGTAAAAGGTTGGCTGAAAAATAATTGCTACCGTAATGTATAGATTACCAAAATTTCTACTTAAGTGAGGAAACAAAGTGTTACTTCATCATTTGACACCTCTGGAAAGAAAACAATGTGAGAACACTGCTTAGAACCAGGAACAGAAAAAAGAAAGAAAAGTTGTTATAGCATTGGGTTTGTTCTCAAATATCTTGCACTTGAAAAGTTTCTTAAGAACTGCACAGACAGAAATATTAAATATGCTGTATTAAGGTGCATAAAAAACAGTAGATACAGTAGTTTACAGGTTCAGGTGTATACACAGATGACCTGCCACTGGAGGAGTTGTGTGGCCTGATGAAACAGTCTTTGGAGTCTCTCAGTTGAGCAGCTCAGTGGTCTCAGCCTTCCACTGAATAAACTCTTTTGTTTGGTGAAGGTCTCTCATAACTGACCGAGACAGGAAGGAAATCAGTCTCATAAACTTGGTTAAATAAAGGCCTAGCATTCCTTGAATGGATGCCTATCACCCACAGCCTTTGATGCCACAGTTTGGAACTAAGGTGCCACAGACAAACAAACACATCACTTTTGGTTATAATTATCACAAAAACCAAGTGCAGCACTTGAGTGGTCTCCTTAATTTATTGCTGCTACTGAAAATACGTTTAAAAGGTGTTCAGCCACATACCTGCAAGTAAGGTTCAGAGCATCCCCTTTATGAAGAGTCAGTGAATTCCCAGAGGGCACAATCCTGGGGTGTCTCTCTGAATGTCCAGCTGAAAAACCCCAAAAAGAAAACAATTAGTGAAGTTGTTTAACAAACCAATGCATTTATGGCACCATTTTTTAATGGTGCGTATCACTGTTACCCTAAAGGGATGGGGAACGCTGCTGGAAATTCCCATGAATCACTTCAGTGTTACGCATGTGAGTTTGTCGAGCTGCTCATGTCTCTCAGTGATCGCTGACTGGAGGACACGTTGTTCAATAGATGCTAGTCACCAGAAGGATGATTTCTTCATTCAAATTCTTTTGAACTTTTATTTTCACAGTCTATTGTTATACAATGTTAGTTTTTACCTATTCAATTTAATTCAATTTAGTTCTGTTTATTTATGTAGCGCCAAGTCACAACAATTGTTGTCTCAGGGCACTGCACACAAAAAACAATAAATCTAAAGAAGCCAGCAGACTGCGCAGTATCTTTGCTTCAGTCTCCCATCCTGAGCAGCACACCGGCAGCAGCGGAGAGGAAAAACTCCCCCTTAACAGGAAGAAACCTCCAGTTTAACCTCCAGTTTAACTTTTTGTTAACCTACCTTTTGGATATTTCTAGCTTCTAGCTAGCCCACAGTCTGAAAGAAAGTAGCAATTTTAACTAGCATTTTCATTATTTTAGCTAATTTTAGCTTTGGCTTCAGTCTAGCTAGTTTTAACTTTTGTCGATGATTTTGCTTATTTTAATTTTGAGTGACTGTTTTACTAAATAAAGCTTAGTTTTTCATAGCTTTTCACCAGTGTTTAATTATATTTAGCTTTTAGCTGTACGATTTTGCTAATCTAGGCTTTCAGTTTAGCCTTTTTCAACTTTGTTTTACTTTTGCTCATTTTAGCCACTGTTTTACTAAATTCAGATTTTTGCTACACTGCTAAATTGAGCTTTTAGCTATTATTTGTTAAATTTAGTTTTTAGTTTAGCTTAGCTTTTAGCCACCTAATTTTATATTTTATCTATGGTTTTGCTAAATTTAGTTTTTAGTTTAGCTCATTTTAGATTTTAGCTATGAGCTTGCTAGTTTGAATTATCTTCTGTTTTGCAAATTATCTGTTAGTCTCAGTTTTGTTGATATTAGGTTTTAGCTACTGTTTTAATAATTTTAGCTTTTTATTACTTTTACTGTTCTGCTCATTTGAACTTTTTTTAACAATTCTGTTTCAGCCTATTTAGCAAATCTCAGCAGTCACTCAGCACTCACACAGAAAATTATGATTTTTCTATATTTTTTAAGTGACCTTGTAAACAGAGTGCTGTTCTCAGAATATCGTGAGGGAACAAGATGTTTGATTCAAATGAGGGCTCGTTGGTGCTCAGCCAACAGATCTGTTGAGAGGTCTCTCTAACGGAAATCAACATAGGAAGCTCAGTGTGATTCTCCCTGCAGTCCAGGAGGAGTCACGGTCCCAGATGTGACTTCCTTCTTTTCACTGACATCCCTGAACAGCTTGTCTTTGTTGCCACAAAACAACTTTATTAAGTGTCAGCTCCAAATATGAAAGTCTTTGGGGGGGAACTCTTATTTGTTGCACATTTTCAGGAAAGACAATGGAGCTACACAAATGTATGGAGCTGACACAAAAACCAGCAGATGGACGCACGTGGACCCGGGACACCTGCGTTCACAAACCCACAGCACAGCGCTCACTCAGACACACTGACTGAGTCGTTTTTTCTATCATTCGGAACAGCTGTGGTGCAAAGAATGAGCTGAAGCTGCCAGCGTTGGCAGTGAAATCTACTTCCTCATAAAATATTACAACATCATTGTTTGATTGTTCAAGGTTAAACGGAGGGGAAGGGTTGTGGCTCATATGCTTTTATGTTGGTACAGTACACGCTTTTGGCAATATATTACATAAAAACAAATGAAAGTTCATACGGTGTTCAGCTCTTAGATTAGTTTTTGTTTTTTTCATTGTGTAGATGTGTTTTTGCATTATTTCTGGCCCCTTATCTACAAATTTGTTTAAACTTTATCAGCAACAGTAGATTACAGTGTCATTAATACAAATTCCTACATGTTTTAATTGAATAATCCACTGATATACTTCTCACAAACACCTTATCAGTTACAATAAAGACAAAAATATCCTGTTGTTGTCTCCCTCTCTAACCTGCTGCTGTCCAGCGCCGACCTAAGAAAGCATCTTAACCCTCGTTCAAAGGGTCAAAAAGATGGTTCTTATTAGGAGTCATTAAAACAAAGAGGATAAACATGGAAGAGTGTGAAAAAGGGAGAGAATGAAGTCTTTTTGGTGATTACACAAGGTTTTGAGCTTCTCAGATATTTAGACCAGAGTCAGATGCACTCACTTGGCACTGGTTGAAGAAAGTGGTACAGGATATGAGATTTAGAAATATATCTGTGGACAGGTTCACCATAATTCAGGAAATTAAAAGTATAATATAAAATTCCAGATGGCAATCCAGAGACATTTATGGCAGAGAAAATGTGAAACACACAAAAACAAACTATAGTAATTGTGATAAAAGTTCATTCTTTTTGTAATATTTTAGGGATAATTAATAGCTGGCTACATTTTTTCCACCTCGGTTACAGTAAACGTGTTTATTTTGCATCTTTTTGAGGTTTTTACAGAAAAAACATTTTAGGTAGATGATAAAATTATTTTTTCTGTGCTTAGACTCATTTGCAGTTCTTAACGATGGATTAATCAAAAAGGTCAAAAATTTTAAGAAACTTTATAGAACAGGCAAAATCTATTAAGTAAATCTGAAAAATTAATGCAGAGGGCTTCGTTTGATGGATTTAAATGTGTGTTTGTGTGTGTTTGTGTGTGTGTGTGTGGGGGGGGGGTGATTAAAACTTATAAAATAAAAACTGTTACGAAATGTATGAACAGAAATAACGATGCTTGAAATATAAAATCCATGTGAAAGGGAAATGGTGTAAAGTCATTATCTATTTGTTCTGAAGCGCTCTGCTCGTGACTGATGTTGCATAATCAAAAAACACTACAACTGCATGCGGTAAGTTTACTGTCAACGAAAAGGAAACTCCAAGCTACAACCCTTGATTTGCGGGAAATAAAGCGTGGATTTCCCTCCTGTTATGCAGAAAGTATAACTCATTTTCCTGTGCTTCATCATCAAGTGGGTCTTTTGTTGGTCTAGAAGGCCAGGATTAACAATATGGGACATTATTGCTCCCTTGTCAAACCCTCCCTTTTGATCTGTTGTGATGTTATAACAATGAAAGCATTTAGAAAACTGGAGACATGTAGCTCATGAGATGTTTTGAAACCTGTTGACTCACCTGTTAACTGTTAATAAATACCATAAATAACTAATCTGCATTCCTCTAAACTGTATACTCCAATAAAAGAACTATCTACAACAGGTAAGATATTAATATTTCACAACCTTTCCACAGAACTCATCTTCCAAATCCCTGAATTATTGCATTAAATGTTTAGCTTGACCAGTGTAACCGCAGTCTTTTATCAAATCAAATATATATAAATATAAGAGTTATCAATCAAAAACATTACCATTATCCATCTAATATATTATTTTGTAAACTAAAATTAATGAAATTCTATGTTTTGGCTGATTATAATATTTTGTTAGTTATGTATAAAGCACACAGAAACATATTACCTTTAAACATTCAGATACATTTTGCAAAGAGAAAGAGTTGTTACAATCTTAAGGGAATAGAAATGTTCATGAAACCATTTAGACCAGTTTGAAAGAACGAAGCACCTCAATTCAAGGAGTAAGATTGAGGAATAAATTAGAAGATGATGTTAAAAGTGCCACTAAAATGGGCATGTTTAAAAGAATGATAAAGACTAGACTGTTAAAAAAATATGATATATATGTAGTTATTTAATTGGTGGTTTTTGAAAGATTCAATGTTTTGTTTTGTTAACTTAAAATTATTATAGTTAGAATTTATATTTAAGAAAAAAGGGGCAGATATTATAAGATTTTTTTCTTCTCTCTGCTACCTTTCATGTCATTTTATTGTATTTTCTTTTTTTATTGTACATATTTTTTTTGTTTTGTTTTATGAAATGAATAAAGTTTTATAATTAAAAAAAAAAATTATTAAAAAATATTGAGCTCAGAAAAAGAGACAAGACCTGCTACCACCTGCCATCATGGGAACCAGTAACCAGCACTCCGACCCTCTGTAACCCCCCCATCTCTGCCAACTGCAAGGTTAACACAACAGTTACAGAGAGCGCCTTTTTTATTAGGCCTGTATTAGTCTTTGGAGGTTTGGAGGCAGAATGCCCCAGACTCCTCTTAAAAAAGCAAATTAAACGAACATCTGGCCGTGATGGGTGGCCATTCAAGGTTATATAAAGCCGAGTCAGGCCAACAAACAGGAATCTCCTGCAGGGGAGTCCGAACACGTTAATCTAGAAGATCCCTGTTCCATAATGTGAGCTCAGGACACGCAGTCAGACAGAAGCTCCTTGAAATTCAAATCTCGTGCCTGATCAAAATAAAACAAAGCGCAGCGGTCGCAGACATTTGGAACAGTTGCTGCTTTTATCATATAAGCAAAACTACACCATGCTATCTGTAAATACATATATAGTATCTTTGTGTTGAACAGGGATTATAGTTTCATTCCTGTGTTGCCTGTGTGGATTCAAACTCAGCTCCACTGAGCAACAAGCCAACCTCTCATCACTCCTGTTTTATTACTCTCAAGTTCCTGAACAGGAAATAGACATGACTTGGTCTGGACAAAGACTGATGAGATCGTAGGAGAAAATGACCACAGAGGGTAAAACGCATGTAGAATTAAAGCCATGTCAATCTGTGAAGCAATTCATGTCGCCCATCGCCTAACATGGCAGAAGTTTAAAGTGTCTGTGACAGAGTGGTGGCTCTTTAAGTTAAACCTTGAAAACAACATTGTGTCCAGTGGGGGGTGTAACAATACCTTGATCCACACTGATATATCGATTCAATGATCGATTCAAGTACATTGATCCATATCATCATCATATGCCTGATGTGAAGCGATATTATATGCCCATCCACCACAATGATTGTATGAATGGCAGCTCTTTTGTGATCTGTTGGCACTCAGTCAGGGTATAAGTTGTGGACGAGTTAACACACTGATAAGGATTGATTCAATCATGCAGAAGAGTTCTCAGCTTTGGCTGTTGCCACATAAATGACGAGTTTCAGTCTGAGTCGTTCAGCTTCTTTTAGTCGTGTCAACAGGTCACGAAGCGACACACTTGACCTGCTCTGATTTTCAAAAGAAAAGCTGTGACAAGGTAAATATTAACAAATTAGATGGATCTTTATGAATCAGGGAGAGAGATGTAGGTGTGTCTTTAAAGGTGTGTTTTACACACACATTTAAATACTTTCGACATAATCTGCTACACGCATCAGCACAGACAATTAACCTGCTGACCAACATAGAATAATGACTCTACCAGTCATGGGTTCTTTACAGACTCAGTGCCCTGTTTCCTTCTTGCCATTGTCTTGTGCACAAGGTTTTGAGATAACTGAGAGAAAAATCATCTCAAGAAGAAGTCTTCGCTCAGGTAGCGTGTCACGTTTCTGTGACCTTTACTCGCCAGAACAATTCCAGGCTGCCTCTTGTCCCCTCATCCGCTTCCTCCTTGCGTTTTTTTTTTTCCCACGCTTTGTGCATAGACAGTGAAGGAAAACTGCTTAAAAACACGACAAACAAAGCTTCATAAGCTCAAAGTGTGCATGGAAATGTGTGCATGGGGAGGGGAGACCGTGAACAGTGTTTCCTTTGTTTGGATGGGCTGTTTATTTGGAAATGGTGAGGAAGCCTTGGTGTGTGTCTGAGTGGCGACCTGGCACAAGGTGGAGGAACGAACATCCACGTTTTCTGCTCCGTCTTGTTTTTGAGGATTTAAACTGAAACAATGCAGCTGGTTTTACTGTCGCAAGAAACGTGAATTCTCTCTTTCTGAGGGGTTTTATCTCGCAGATAACAACAATTAGAACAATTACTGGAATAAACTTCATTTGCAAATAAAAACAAGAACAAAAACTAATTTTAAACACGTTAAACAAATCAAGTCAAAACCACATCAATAAATGAG
Source organism: Anablepsoides rubrolineatus (assembly GCA_031762495.1). Taxonomy (NCBI): domain Eukaryota; kingdom Metazoa; phylum Chordata; class Actinopteri; order Cyprinodontiformes; family Rivulidae; genus Anablepsoides; species Anablepsoides rubrolineatus. Next base: position 10,220,432 of record JARVGW010000506.1, on the reverse strand, counting down.
TTCTGTTTTTTTAATCACCTGCTGACAAAAATAAATCTGTGTTCTGTTCCCAAAAATGTCATGAACCAAAAGGCAGTTTCATGTGAAACTTATAGAAAATACTCATTAATCATATGATTTCAAGTTAACCTGATTCAAGATGTCTGCCACATCCATCCAATTATAAAAAAATGTTTTAACACTTTCAGTTTTACAGATACTGAGCTAAAACCTATAGCTGAGGGTCATTCACAACACATAATAAAAGTGCTCCACATTGCAGAAGACACATGGTGAAAAAACTGTTGAAGTCAACCCTTGTCAGCAAAATATCTCTGGATCAGACTGATTTTAACAAAACTTTCAGAACACAACAATTTGATTAACACATCTGATTAATTGAATCCAACTCACAGCTCATCAACATTAGCCAACACAAAAATTGTCTATCATTAAGGTTAGGTTAAAGCGCAATTCTTATTATAAGTTGAGTTTAACAATTCTGCATTAAATTTGGTGGGGGGATATGCATTCCTTCTTTTATTAAAGAGTCTGCCAGAACCTGCAGGTTCAACTGATTTTTACAAGAACTTCAAAGGGACAAGACAACCTCTGCTGGTCTGAGAGAGAACTGGATCCAGTCTGACTGGATGAATGGTGTTATTAAAAAACACCAGTTTACAGTAGAAAATAAGGAAGGAAAAAAACGTTAAGAGAGGGAAACAGGGTCATAAATTAGTCACACACTGCAGAATAAAATTTGTTTCTAACATCCAGCAGATGTTGGATCAAATAATTCATTGAGGTGAATCAGTCTGATAATATTCTGTGTTCACTTAGTGATTTCTTACCTGTTGTGAGAGACAAACAGCAGAAGATGAGCAGCCTGAAGGAGCTCATTCTGTTCAACTTCAACAAAACCCAAAGCTTGGCTTCAAAATGTTGAGAAAAAAAAAAAGTTCCTGCGGAGGAAATATAGTTCCAGATGACAGGTTAAAGTGAGACTAACGAAACAGAAGTTTGTCCTTTAAAAAGCGCCTTATAAATCCACAGAGGCTTCAGATGTAGACGGAGGCAGCAGCGGCGGTTCTCCCGTATCCCATGACGCGTTCAGCGGGGCAGCGCTCCTCCAGAAGCCGGCGGGAGGAAGTGGATGAACCGGACCGGAGCTGTGGAGCAGGTGCAGTCAACCTGAAGGAAATCTCTCTCCGAATCAAATATAAAAGAACAACACGAGCTGGTTTAGTTCATCGTGAGTGATGAGGGGGTGAATGTTGGGACAATGAATAGAAATCAGCGCGTGCGCCTTGGATCAACTGCTGCCTGCTCTGTCTGCGCGGAGCTTCCAGTCCGCGCGTGACGCGCGTGTTTTATGGAGACATAGAGGAAGGACGCAACGTCACTTTGTTGGGGAGGACACAGTCTAAAAAGGAGAACACTGATAAAAAAAGAAAAAAAATCAGTGTGGACTTATAAAACACTGATTTAAATGTTAAACTTTCATAAAAGTCCAGCTGAAAGAAATAATTTGAACAAGCTTGTTTCTTAATCATGTGTTTTAAAAATGTTCAAAGAAACAATAGGTCCAGTTGTCATCTGAGATTACTTTGGTAAAATAAGGAAAGTATTTCTAGGCTGCTTTGTTAAATGAAAAATTTAAAGTGTGTTTCAATTGTAATAAAAAGCCATGTTGTTATGCTGAATAAACAATTTTGTGTGTTTTACAGTCACAGATTCATGACAACTCTGCACAGCTTTCATGAGGTGCAACTTCCATTTTGCCCACTGATTTATTTGAAAAATATGGACGTTTTCAGGTAAAAACAAAAACAAAAAAAACCTCATAAGTAACACAGTAACTGAACACAACTTGACCTTATGACAGTCCAGATGTTGAGATGTACCATATAACCAGCTGTTTTACAAAAAACAGCTGGAACTTTGGAAACATCCTTTCAAACAGCTCAATATGTCACCTCGTGTTCAACTAACAACACAGAAACAAACAGAAACAAAAAGGTTTGATTGTTTATTTGACCAATTTTAACACAATCAGTGTTCTGTGGAGCTGCAGGTTAAAGGTGACCAAAGTTATCTTGTCTTATAGGAGGAAAAACAATTTCAACTCCCTGTGACTTCAGATTGCATCTATCTGTCCAAGTGTTTAGAACAAACATGACTCGGGTTTATTTTTAACAGCAGCAACAGGATGCACAGCTTTTTATATCAGTGTAAATAATCCTCTTTTTGTCCTGCAGGACCCTGCAGTGTGTGGAGGTGCTGCAGACTGTTTTCTTTTATCACTGCAACAATTAACTATGCTGCTGTGGGTCATAGGTGGATGCGTGAAAAGAAGAACATCCTGCCTTCATCTTTCCGCCTCACATCTGGCCTCTGGCAGCTTCCATTTCAGGGAGTGGATGGAGTGCCGGTGGGTGAGGTTCAGCATGAATTTAAAAAAAAAAACTGTGATATGAGGCATGACAACATGGGAAACTATTTGTTGCATCTCAGCTATGAGTCTTTTTTCTTTTTCTTTTTGTTGTTGCTTTTCTGGGAATTTGAGACCAGACTGCTACAAGTCAAGCATTCAGATCCTGATCCAACATCAGGGGTTTTAGTTTATTCTTTGTTGACTTACTGTCCATATTTGGTTTGTTAGCACTTCTCTGCCTTGTTCATACATACATACATATAAATATACTGTATATTGGAGGCTACTTATTACACGTGTATTTAGTGAAGTGTTGAAACAACAACAGACAGCAGCACAATGGCTTATGGCACTGTTGCCTCACAGCAAGAAGGTCCTGAGTTCTCCTGGTACTCCAGTTTCCTACAACATAACATCAGGCCCAGGTCTCTCTGTTATGATTTGTGGCAAGAATGAACCCAGGGTGCAGGCAGCTTCAAAAAACAAAGTATTTATTTAACAAAAAAGATGCTGAGTGGGCAGCTCAAAAAGCTAACTTAAGGCAAGGCAA
>JARVGW010000506.1:10183388-10216520 GCA_031762495.1 Anablepsoides rubrolineatus | reverse complement strand
GTGGGCGGGGCTGGAGCAAAGGCAGACAGGAGGAAGAAAACAGATAACAAAACATACCACAGACCCCAATCATGACACTCTCTTGCAAAAGAGATCTATTTTGGATTTGCCTGTTAAATGAAGGTAAATAAATATGGCTATACCCTGTTGAAATATTTCAAACCCAAAAAAGTAAAAATTGAGAGGAATAATTAGAAAAATAGAAAACAAACCCAAAACTTTCATGTCTTTTTATGAACATTAAACTTGTTTATAGTATATATATTTGTGATCTGACGCCAACTATTACATTCAAGACCTTGGGTCAGGTTGAATTACGATGAAGTGACTGGTGCTGAGACTGGACAATGCACAATAAAAGCAGCTTTCTTGTTTACCTTCTGTGTTTCCTGTCTTTATCAGACTCTTTGCCTCAGTCAGTAATTTTCCATTGTCAGCCTTCACTCCTCAGTCCTGCCACTCACACACACACACCTGTTTTCTGACTCTCATTAGGCCCAAAAGTCTTCAATCTTCTCATGAGCCCAAGTCCTCCACCAGTTTCACACACTCATCAGTCGAGCATTGTGCTTCCACACCACATCCGCGTCTCCTTGTGCTTTTTCTTAGTTCTAAGTTTTTGCTGCTACGTCAGCCTTTTGCTTTATTTTATATAAAGTTAGGTTTGACTTTTCTGAGCTCCTTGTGCCAGGCTGTATTCTTGGGTCCAACCTCTAACTGTGACTTGTGGACTGTTTCACTAATAGATAATTGTCTGATTATTTTGCCCTTTTTTCCAGAAGTGATTTCTGATTTATAATTTTTCTTTTACCACAATCTACATGTTGACAGGATTAAGCTCCCTTACAGAACCCAAGTTATCATCATACTTGAATATTAGGCTCCTTTTTTTTAACACTTTAGATAGAATTTGTGAATGTTATTCAATGTAATTTCCCCAAAAACAAGGTTTTCCAAAGAAATCCCTTAAATAATAAATAAAATATTGATGAATTATGGTTCTCCATAGGATTTGAAGATTTTGTCTTGTTCTCATGCCCTTTATTCCTCCAGATTCTGTGAATCTTTATGCACCACAGAGGGTGAAACAAACAAATTCCTCTGTTTCCATTTGCTTATCTTTCCTCCTCAAAGAATAAGCTTTCAGTGATTTTATTAAATTTCTTTTTTTAGTCACTTAAACTGACCTCAAGCAATTTTTCTCTAAAGTGTTTGAGCCTTAAAACACAGAAGCATATGTTAAATCCAACAAATAAAGTTCTTTGCAGAACATGAATTATCTTTACTGCCAAAATGAAACAGTTGAAACCAATGCAAGAATTAAGCACTTTTGTTTTTACTAATATGTAAAATTTAAGTTAAATGCAGTTGAAAGAGTGGATTTTTGGTAGCAAACAGTTGTAGCTCTACTGCAGCATGTTTTTACAACTAGGCCATCAATAATCCGACATTCCCTTCCGTCTGAGGAGAAACAGAAACAGATAAGTCTCCTGATGAACAATTGCTGGAAGTTGCTTGCTGAGAGGGTGGATCTGAAGTGATTTATTTTAGATGTTTGTGCCCAAAACACACTATGGGGGACTAACTAGTTTTATGCACACAGCAAGGAGTCTTCCGTTTTGCTCAAATGAACCAGTGGAAAAAAAAAAAAAAAAAAAAATTTCAGAAGAAAGGGATTCTAACTGGCAGCCCCATTACTCCAATCACTGCACTCAGTCACTGAATAATCACAAACTTTTTACACCACACATTCAAACGACCGAGTAATTCTTAGGTGACAAACTAAAAGTTACCACTGTTGTGCCATCTGTATACTGGTACTTAAATATTGTGGTGTTCCTGTGTGAATGCATACATTAGCATTAAAATCCCAGAACACAAATAAGATTAGTTGTATGGAAACAGCCACACTTATTTCCCCTTTTTTGTTGTGATGTAGCAACCACATGAAGAAACACAACTTTAGAACAAAAAATAAAAAATTTAAAAAATCCTCACTCTTATATGAGAAAATATACACAATTATGGCTGTGTCACTGTTATTGACTCTGCTCTTTTTGAAGTCCATGGTTTTGCCAGTATGTAAAGAGATAAATATAAAAACAATGGCAGTTTAGAGATTTATTATTGTGGACAAGTTGGTGAAAAAAATAATTGAAAATGGTGCAAACAAGGGCGTCAAAATCACCTATGAGTAAATAGGTGAAAAGAAAAATCCTAATATTCATAACTTAATGTAAATGCAGAACTAAATTGGGATGTGATATTAAAATAAAAGGTACAGCTAAAAAGAAATACAAAAAAAGGTGCTTTCACTGTACTCGGGAACTGTGTAACATTTGACACTAATATTTAAGTAATAGCATGAATAAAAAAACATTTCTGAACATTTATTTTTTTGACTCAAAAAAAGCAATAAACGCTTGCCAACATGTATCAAATGTGTCAAAATACAACAGAAAAACAAAGATTTATTACCACTTTTGGCAAAAATGATTGTTTGATTATCATGAAGGCAAAAGGTTCAGAATTCCCAGTGCCTCTAAATGTAACATTAGCTAACTCCTGTTCGCGAGTACAGGGTTAAGCTAAATTATTTTCATTCTACAAAATTAAGCTAAATCAACATTTTCTTCAAACAGAAACGTCGAATATGGAGAAATTAGTGCCAGTTGTGATATGTAAGTAATTGTTCACCTCATTTAGGCTAACTATTATCCGTAAAATCACGAAATATCGACATATTCGATGCCATAAACTAGCTACCATACCGTAAATTGGCTAGCTAGTTCAGGTGTGCTTCTTCTTACTTTACTTTTATGCTGGATTTATTTAGGGTAAAGTTATATATATTTTTTAAAGATAAAATTAATTAACTATGAGTAATAAGGAAACCTGTTAATCTATTAGCACTTTATATTTATAAGTTCAATCCAGCTGAACACATACAGCCATTCATAATGAGACACTTTTATTGTCATTTCTACAAGATACATCCAAAAAAATTACATTTAAAATTATTTATACCTGTGTCCCCCTCCAAAAAATTTATCTATATGTAAATTAGGGTGAAATTGTTCCAGACTAATTGGAAGAAAGTGTCTCACAAAATGTGCAAAAAACTTTTACATCATGGGTTAGGCCAGCCAAGACATTGCTACTTTATGTTTATATATTTATTAGTATCGGCCAGTAAAAACGTTCACAGATAATTAAATATCACTATTGTGTGTAACTAAATATTGCACATTTACATAATTTTGAAAAACTTAATGGGTTGTAAAGGCACAAAATGATGGAGCAGTGCTGTAAGCTACACTAGTAGCATCCTTACGCACGGATCAGTGCATTATGCTGTAAGTACCACAAAGTGATACTTGAGTAAAAGTACAAGTATCTTACCAAAAAATTATTTGGGTAAAAGTTAAAGTCTCCTTTAGGAATATTACTTGAGTAAAGTATCTGATATTTTTTTGTACATAAGTATTAAAAGTAAAAGTATTGATTTAAAATGAGCAGTTAGATTTTCTGTAATGACATTTATTAGGAGGTGACCTCTGCAAAACAATGCAGAAATGACTGTTGTATTAAAATAATTAATTTATGTTAAATTTATGATGCACTAGTCTAGCTGTTTCAGTTTCTATACATACTGTATATCAAGGGTGCCCAAACATTTTCCCCAAAATAAAAATATATATACCCGAGGGCTGCAGGCCAAATACATTAATATAATTCATGAAATACAACTACTTCTTAAATACAGTCCTTTTATCTTAATGATTATGTACTACTGGAGTGTGACATGATTTGTTTGTGTACAAACTAATATGATATCAGAACTTTATATACTTCTCATTCCACCACAATTAAATTCACTCTATCTAGGAGGCACACTTTATATGGATAGTGTTTATTTTTACAATAACAAACTGGAATGAAAACAAGCAAAAAGGAAATAAAAGTAATGACTTTCTACTTCTTGCCTTTTTTTAAAAAATGTAAGGAGTAGAGAGTACAGATAACTGTGTGAAAATGTAAGAAGTAAGAAGTAGTCTGAAAAATAATTACTCAAGTAAAGTACAGATACCCAAAAATTATACTTAAGTACAGTAACAAAGTATTCGTACTTAGTTACTTTACAGCTCTCACACATACATACAAAATAGCGGCATTAGGTGATGTCCAATTTAGTAATGTATATCAATAGTTACATCTCTTTTGAAGTCAACCCCTTTTTAAGATGGCCACTACAGCTAATCAACCTTAGTCAACATAAAAGGCTCTCAATTAGTTTTTCAGATATTAAGCTAGCTAGAGTGGTGGTAGCTGTAAGTTATTCATAACACATAGTTTAAAACTCTGTCAAAGAATATTAGCTTTCTAGTTCTAATTTGGCAAAAATTAAATGCAATTAAGTTAATAAACTGACAGAAGTCTGACAGAAGTTTGACTAAAGCGAACTCCCACCTGTTCTTAATCTTTTTATTTTTAAGCAGAGTAAGAACAAACCATACAACTCTGCAATCAGCAGTCAGTCAAAAAGACAACCTTCATTTTATTCTTCCTTTAGCTGACATCGTAAAAGCTCTTCTGATCATAGCTGTCACATACTGTTAACTTTGGCAATAATTAAATGTTTTTATTTCAGTCTGATGAGCCACATTTGCTCTAATATGTGTCAAACAGTTTTATTTATGCATCTCTAGAAATGAGGTTTCAGTGTGTACACATCTGTTTTTTATTACGTTCTGTCTTTCCTCAGATGAAATGTAATGTGTGTAAACATTATGAAGCCAAAATGGCTGTGAATTACTACACATACAGTAATGCTTGGTATCAGGAGAGCAATTTGAAAGCTGAAATGTTTTATTCAATAAAGCTGATATTTTGTTTGCCAGGATTTGAATCATTTGTTTTTTGGTACGTCTTTAAAATTCACATCTCTTTGCTCGCTTAATCAAAATATTATGTAGGTAATATTATCTGACCTGTACGTGTCTGTAGGAATATGCAAGCAGGGACACAATGATTGGTGTGGACTGGAGCCAGATTTGAATGTGCTGAGCCATAAATATTGTTACCCATGCGAGTTTCACTAAAAGTAATCCATATGATATAATGTGCAAAGCCTAGCCAGAAAAATGTCTACAGCTTAATGTAACTAAGCAAAGGTCCTCCTATAGTGATTAATATGTTTAAACTTGCAAACATGTTATTTAAACTCCAGTGATGCAATCTGTAGCTTCTCATATGATCCTTCATGCCTGTTGTACAAACCTGTAGGGTAGTTTAATTTGTTCGGGATCAAGTTCACCAACAGTGTGTGTCCAAAACCCTAGGTCAACTGTCAAGATTTTCATAAATATATATGCTTTGTAGCATTGTCATTTGCTAGATATATTACCCAGTTCAAATTGCAGTACTAATGTGTTTTCAACAATCCAAATGTCAAAGTTAATGAGAATCAGAAAATGTTACATCTTAAATAAATTAAAGAAGGAGCTCAGTACTCTTATAAGTTTATAAATAATACTTACTACCCCAGCCCTCCTGGGCCTTCATTGGGACACTTCATTCAGTTCACGAGTGGTCCAACAAAACATGTATGACTTTTTTTGGCTAGGCAAGATAATTTGAGCCTCTTTCCCCTTCTGTTTTGAACTGAAGGTTAGATTTTGTTTTGTGACATGATGAGACATGTCTGCTCTTGACGTCTGGTTGACGTATCTTTTCATCTCATTTCACTTTTACTTTTTCACAGGTCTCACAGAGGACTTGCTGCAGAAACAGTGCACAGATTATGGCGAAGTCATAGAGAAACTTTTTACTGAAGTCTCTGGTTTAGAGTTTGCCAAAATACCAAATTTGCAGGTAAAATGTATGAGATGGTCTACACAACACAGTTTTGGTCAGGGAAGTACAACTGTAATACAATCAAAGTTGATTGATTTTTTTTCTTAAACAGTAATAAACCTGATAAACTGTATGTTGGACAGTTAATCCAACCTGTCATCACTTATATGGCAGCTGATTTGTGACGTTTTACATTTTCTCTCAGCTGATAACTTTTTACTAAACATAATAATAATAATAGATATATTTGTAAGATTCATCTATCTTCACAGCTTGAGGAATGTGCCATCCAGCTGTGGAACTGGGCAGTTACTAAAAATCTGGGTGCTTCTTTAAATAAAATCCAAAAAGCCAAAGGTATCTTTCTTATTGTAATTTATACTTATTTCATTATTATTTGAGTTATAATGTTTAAAATATTTGGCACCATCACTGTATCATGCTTCAACGTTTTCTTTAACCATGCAGTCCGTCATGTTGCGTGCAGCCTGCTGTACTGCTGTGAGCCGGACAATCCAACAGAGGGCGCCATCCGCAAGCAGATCCTGGTAAGCAGTACTCCAGGCTTCCTCACTGAGTGCTCAGCATTTCAGGACAAGGCCCATTTGTCAGTGTCTAATCTTTACAGATGGCCAGCAAAACAGGGAGAACCTGGCTGGACTGCAAAAATCCCCAGATGGCAGATAATTTCTTGAGGCTCGCTGTCAAGGTGAATAAAAAATGAGCACACAGTCTGAGAGAGAAAGCTTAGATCTGTGCAAGTTTAGAGCAAACAGAAATATGGTGCTTTTACAAATGAGTCTACATGCTGTACCCCTAGAGCCTGGAAACCCTCTACAGCCAGCTAACAACCAGAGGCGATGCAGCAGCTGAGAGCTTCTCTTCCAAGGCGGATGTGGAGAAGGACCTACTTCGAATTCTGTCATGCCAGGCAGAGTCGGTGAGCATGTGATGCGATGTTCGACACCTTCAATGTGAATGTTTGTTCTTGTGATATTTGGCAGCTTAGGAAGTGCTGTTCTGACAGACTTGCAGTGTGAAGTGTGAGACAGCTAAAATGTGAACCGAGAAACAATGAGAGGGGAAAATCTTTGGTTGCTGATCGGGAACGGCACATTGTTTGCTGACATTTAGTCGGGAGTTCAACTCTGATCTTCTTCACAGGCCTTGACTCAGGGGAAGAACCAAGAAGCTGTGGCCTACATGCAGCGCTGTAAAGACATGTTGCAGCGGCTACCAAAAGATGTAAAATAATCCCTCTGTTATCACTGTAACAACACTCGATATTTATTTATCACATTCACAGCACATATTGTTGTTGGAAGTGAGGGGGATGTTAACTGCGAACATACTCTCTGAATACAGACGGCGTACCTCTCCCTCATTTGCTACAACTTTGGAATAGAAACTTACAATCTGAGGAAGTTGGAGGACAGTGCTTTCTGGTTTAGGTAAATATATTTATTGTTCAAGGAAAACAAGTGTTTAGAAAATAAGAAGTTAAAAGGGTATCTCTTCTGTTTCAGCCAAAGCTATGACATTGGAAAAATGAGTGTGAAATATGGCCCTGGAAATGACATTCTGGTAAGACTGAAGGCTACAGAAGCATTTTCAACAGTCGTACATTTAAAGTAAATATGTTTTTCCTTGTCTTTTTTTGACAGGCCAAAGCTTTGCGGCTCCTTGCCACCGTTTATTTAGAGTGGGACTGCCAGAAATTTCAGGAGAAGAGTCTGGATGCTGTCAACTTAGCCAACAAGGTGAGATAAGAGAAACAACTTTCACTTTGTTACTGAGATCTACATTTGGAATCATGGTCATGCTCTCTGTACCTGACTGGTGCTGTGCACTTTGGCAGGAGTGTGCAAGTACATCTGGGCTGTATTTAAAGATTAGAATCCTTCTGAGATGCGGGGCCCCAGACGATCATATCAGAGCAGGTCAGTTAATACCAGACCTCAATGAATTATTAATGCAGAATTTGATTAACTCTGACCACAGCGGGGTGTCATTTGCGAAGAATTTGGAGACGGGAATTGAAGAATAATAAGACGTTGCTACTTTGATCTTCTGAAACTACGGAGGGTCTCTGCAGTGATGTAACTCCTCCTGAGCTTTTTACTGACTCAGGTCAGGTTTTCCCTCAGCGTCTCAGGATCCAACAAGCTTGTTCTGTGAAGTCGGGAAGTGTTTCATTTGTCTCTGTGGGCGACTTAGTTGAGTTATCACAAACATGTGTTTCCAGGACTTAACAAGATGCTGGAATCCCAGGTTTCTCTTGATGTCTGTCTGAGCATTGTGAAACTTCTTATGGCTGAAGACAGGTGAAAACCTTTGATCCTGTGTTATAGTAATCCTCAACATACTCAGACAGTACACTTTAACTAGTTGGAAACTTTAGGCATCTGCATTTAATCTGTTTTGATTATTCTAGAGAGCAGCTGTCCTTTGAGTATTTGAAACGTGTATGTCAGCACTTTGAGTCGTCCCCTGACCTGGGAAATGCTCTGGTGTTACACATTGAGCTGCTTCTGCAGAAAAGCAAGGAGCTGCTGGCCAAACAGAAGATAGAGGACATCATCACTGGTATCATACTTTTACAGAAAATTCTATATCATTTCCTTTTGTTGTTAAAAAGAAAAACATATTTTACTCTGAAGCAGGTTATGATTTGTAATAGTAGGAGTTTTTTATTCACTCCCACAGGCCACTATACTGGTAAACAGCTGGTGCCTCAGGCACTCACCAGTTTGCACGCCATGCTGTGGGATCAAGGCTCTAAACATTTTGAGGTTTGCAAAATGTATTTTCTTTTGTTTATACTAAACACATGGTCCGAGATTGGCTTTGTTTTTTCAGTGCAACAAGAGACATAAAATCCTCTTATCTTAGTGCTTTGTTTTTAAATCTGGGGTTACTGCAAAACAAACTATATATATTTTTTATAGGTTGTTTGATATAGACAGATCTGTACCAAAAGCTCTCTAATGAAAGTATCACAGCATTTTAAAAGAAAAATACTTAAATAAATTTAATATACATGATGAAATCTACATTTGAAAAGCACATTTTACTTTGTAGCCTTACCATTGATCTCTTTGTTGCACCCAAACAGTGATAAATGGGTTTTGACTCATTTTTGCTTCTTGTCAGGCTGGGCAGTACTCTGATGCTCTTCAGTGGTATAACTACTCCTTGAGTTTCTTCAAGTCGGGTCAAATGGAGCCTAACTTGGCCAGACTGCAGAGGAACAGAGCGTCTTGCTTTCTGCAGCTTCAGCAGCTGGAAAAGGTAAACCAGTCCGAGTCACTGTAGTTAAACGTAGAAAGTGCAGCAGCATGAGACTAATGTTTGCACCCGTATTAAAAATTGTGTTCTCAGGCTAAAGAAGCCGTTAAAGAAGCAGAAAGATGTGATCCTGAAAGCATCTTCACTCAGTTCAGTGTTTACAAGATTGCTGTTCTGGAGAGCAATTCAGAGAAAGGTATTAACTGAACATTAGCCGTGTGATGCATGCTCAGCAAAGAATTACTTTTTCATTGTTGCAGTTTAATCACTTTTATGGGACTGTTTGTGTGCACCAGCTGCAGAGGCAGTGAATGCGATGGGACTTCTGTGTAAGAGTTCTGTACCCAGCAAGGACCGGCTGCTGGTTTCTGAGATTTCGGCCTCCTATCTCCTCAGCCTGGCTGCTCAGATTGCTTTGGAGGTAGAATTAATCGCAGCACTCGGCACTTGTTTCAGTCATAAAAACCAAGCCTGAAAGAATATTTATCACATTTTCTCTGTCTTATGGTTTTATTCTAATGATTATAACACCTCATCAGTGCTACTTGCAGCTTGGGCAGACATTCAGTTAAAACAAATGAAAGTGTTTATGAGTGGGAAGGTGAAGAAGGATCATGTCCTTGTCTTGTAGAAAAGTTATGATTCAAACATGTTAAAGAAGTGGTCTTAATTAAGATAGATATCACGGTCTGTCACCTTCATGTTTTAGTTCTGCTGTAGATCTTCGCATCAAACACGATGGACAGTGACCACAAAGGGTTTTTGTGTGTTTGATATGTTTTAGTTTGTTTCAGTTCTGATGAGGATGTGTTTTTCTTCTGTAACAGAACGGACAGGAGGAAACCGCCATGAAAGCTCTGGAGGTTTTGTGTAAAAACTCTGACAATCCAGCTCAGGTTCTGACTGCTCTGAGGTCAGTTGTCAGTTTGATTTGTCGAGTATTTTAAAAGACAAGAAATGTGCTTTGGCTTGGCAGTCAGTACCACGGTCTTCTTGAGACTGCAGGCCTGAGCCCAGGTTGTGCCAGAAAGGGTGTCCGATGTAAAACAAATGCAGCGACCCCTGAAAAAGGAAGCAGCTGAAAGACGAACAACTTTATTAACAGGAACAGACTAGGATCAACCATTACAACCATTGCCACAACTTTCAGTTTTAAAACTTGGTAAAACTAAAACTATCCAATAAACAAGTTTCAGTTTTCAATATAAAGAACAGAAATGTAAAACTTTTTTTAAACAATCTGGAAATTTCAGAGAAAAGAAATTTGTTTTTTCTATAAGTGTCCAAAATGTTGCAAGACTAAAAAAGCTTTGATGATCCTGGTTGGATAGAAAGGAGCTGCAGTATATATATATAAGTTCCATTTACCATTTAAAAATAATATGAATCAGCTGATCTCTGATTTATGAAAATATTTGACATGAATGAATAAACAAGATCAGGATGCAGAAAATAAACATATCAGAAAGCTGTACAAAGTGAATGAACAACAGTTGTTTTTCCAGCAGTTATTCACCTATAAAGATAAGTTGTATTTTTTTATTATTATATCGTAGTTTTCATAAATTTAATTAAACTATTAAAATACTATTGTTGATTCAAACTGCAAATTTTTACAAAACAGTAACATAAAATATGTTAGTTTTCATGTGTCAGTATAGTTGATATTCTTATAAAACGTCATGTTTCCTCCTGTGTCCTGAAAAAACCTGCAGTGATTCTGTTAGTTTTTCATTCACCTCTTTGATCCACTGACCTATTTTCTCCTTCCTCAGAGAAAGTAGGTCTATGTATAATAATGTTAGTAGGTGAGCGAAAGGAGGTCAACGCCAGACTCCTCTTCCATATTTTTCACAGGTGTTTGATTCGGCTCGTATTCACCACAGACAAATCAGCCGAGGAGATGAGGTGAGGTGTAAGGCCCAAAGATATGAAGTATTATTTACTGATTAAGGTTCAATTTAACACTCAAATCAATGCAGGGATGTGAATCTGGATGTCCTGCTGCCATATCTAAAAATGGGTGAGTATATATGCAGTAATTGCATTTTGGTACAAAATATCCATCGTATAGTTTCTGTTGTGCATCTGAGAAGATTTGTCTTCACCGCAGCGTTGCAGACAGTTTCACACCAGCCGAAAACGACTGCTGAGCAGCTTACGGAGGAAACTAACTGGTTCAGAAAAATTGGTACGCACTCTTTCTTTCCTTGCCACTTCGATCTAACACAGTAGGCATCACCCAAAATCTTGCAGCTGCCTCATTTTGTGTGTCTGCTGCAGCTTGGAACTCAGCTCTGCAGTGTGAGAGCTGCCCCGACAGAATGAGGGATTTCTTTGTGCTGTCCTACCAGGTAAGTGTTTCGTTTGTCTGCTGTACATGAACAGAATTAAACGTCTGCTTTGAACATAAACTGTTAAATTTACCTCTGCATTTGGATTTTAAGTGGATATTTCAAGATAAACTTGATTTAATTCATTTTTATTTGAGTCAACAAATGTAGAATACATTTTTTATTAAAACTACAGACGTTCGGATCTCAAAGCCCTGTCTTCCTGTTAAATTGTTTGACAAAGTCAGAATTAAAATCAAGTATTTATTTATTTATTTTTTCTGCTGAATCATGCAGTTTTCCCTGCTGTGCCCTCCTGACCGCACACTGCTCATGGGTCAGAGGACGTGCCTGCTGATGGCTGCTGCCGCCTCTTTGGACCTCTTCAGGAAGTCGCCTCACTCCGCCCAGGTGTGCCACCCACTCCTCATCCTCTACATTTAGCATGCTCTCCATCAAAATGGATGGAAATTTACCAAGACCAGGGGAGAGGAGAGGTGACTAACCACATTACTGGTGCAGGTGTAGGCGTTTGGTTTTAATCCCTCTGCCTTTGAAGAGAAGCTGAACACTAGATGGCAACAATGAACCCAGAATCCTTGCTGACTGTGTTTCCTTTACAGGCTGAGGAGCTCACTCTGGCTTTGGAGTACATTCTGACCTGTTGGGAGGTCTGGAAAACCCTGAAAGCATCAGGTACAATAAACACAAACGGTACTCAAGCTAAGAGATAATAAACATGTAATGTTTTTGTTATGGTCCTTTTTATGTTTAGTTATTTCTTTTCATGTATTCAAAGGAAACGTTGCCCAGGACCCAACAGAGTCGCTGCTGCTGCTGTATGAATTCGAAGCTCGTGCCAAGCTAAACGATCCAAAGGTTGAGACTATACTTGACTCTGTTCTGGAGCTTGAAAATATCGAAACCAAAATGTTGGAGACCATGGCAGGTTGTTCTTATCCCTGTTAGAAACACATACGTCCGTATTTATAGAAAATGCCAGTATTTACTGTGTACTCTGATTTTTTTTAAGCCTTAGCCATGGAACCTCCTGCCTACTTTCCTCAGCTGTGTAAGAAGGCCCTGAGAGTTGCTCTCTCTCTGCACAAGAAACAACCACAGGCAGACCTGACCCACTGCAGGTATAAAATCTTTTTTTTTTCACACTAAGCTGATATTGGGATGAAGATGTTTCTGACTGTGTGGCTTGTTTTATGCATCTCCACCTTAGCAAGTGTGTTCACAGTCTGATCAAGCTGTCCCTTCCAAGCGGTGTGTCAGAGGTGGAGGCCCATGTGCTGCAAGAGGTGTGGGATTACTTTGAGGAGGCCCTGTCCATCATATCAGCTGCAGTGAGTCTCAGCACCAATCACACATCGACATCCCTCGACTCCCACCTCCTGTTCCCTCCAACAGAAATGCTCCTTGCTATATAATTAACCCCATCTCTTCCACTCCATGGCTGCCCGCTGTTCTAGAAGAATCTCTCGCTTTCTCTCTCTCTCTCGTTTTTTATTTATTTTTTTTTATCAATGGGCTTTCAGCTGCAGTTCAATTAGCAGATGCTTCCATTCACCGCCCCTTCCTGCCAGTTTTGAATGTTAATGTGCCGCACAAATCATCACACTGCTGGTGAGCTGCAGCTCTGAAAGAGACATGGAATTATGGAGACATCACGCTGCTTTTCAGTCCGTGCATATTTCCCCTTTCAGAGGGAGTTCTGACTTGAAAGCTGTTTAATTCTTTGGATCAAAGTAAAGGGACAAGATTAAAGTGTTGGGGAATCTGAATGAAATAAATAAAATGATTTGATACATGTTTTTTTTCTCCCCTCCCCTTTGCAGCATTAGTAAAGGTTAACAGAAACGGCACAGGATTTGATGAAAGGTTTACTCGCTGCTTCACCCCACTAAAGACAAGTTCGTCAAGAGAGTCGGCCAGGTGGCCTGTGTTAAATGGCCTTTTGAACATCTTCCTGCTCTTCTCTGTAGCCAGATGACTTCCCAGAGATGGAGACCCTGTGGCTGCTGACTCAAGCCTGGAACACGGGGATAATGCTGTACAGCTTGGCCCAGTACCCCGAAGCTGAGAAGTGGTGCGGTCTTTCCATGAGTTTCATCCGCCACTTGGGAACTCTGCAGAAGAGCTACGAGAAGAAGGTAGGGAAGCAGGGAATTAGGCAGCCTGTAGACACAAGTCTTTGACCCAATAAACGCACACGTCTGAGCAGAATTAAGGACATTAATCATTCCAGGCCAGCGTTGCCAACAAGAACAATGCACCTTTTAAAAAAAAATCCCAGAGCTGTGTGTTTGTGTCTCTTTTTAACACGACGGCAAAGCTGATTTTTAAAAATAAATGGTTCATAGAGATTGTGCAGCTGTAAGTAATACAGCTGTTTGTGTCCACAGATGTCTGGTCTCTACAGTGAAATCCTGGACAAGTTGGACAGAGCAAAAAGAAATCTCATAGACGACTAGAACAGGTCATCGTTTCCCATCTTGTCTGTTCTGAGGGTGTTTTTTAAACAGGTTTATCAGCTTGTTGAAGGTAATTGTTCGCAATGTTAGGATTATGCTGGACTTTTTGACAAATAGCATTGTTTTCATTTTGACAAGATGGTTAGGTGTTTATCCACTGTTTAACAAATAAACTTTGTAAACCTTTAAACAGATAACTGCAGTATTTCTAAGCCCAAACCAAAAGCTGCTCAAACCAGACAAACGAGCACGTCACGATCATAACTGAGTCACATATTTTATTTTCAAACAAATAAACTCTTGTCAAGTCCCAAAATAAAACCCCAAAGAAAAGCTGCAGGACTGTGTTCCCTCATGACTAGGACAGGGAAGACCATGAGGCCAAGTGTCCTGATAGGCTGTACCACCTGCAGTGACAGGAAGGAAACTACTGTACAATCAAAGGGTTCATGTTTGCAAGCACTTACTGCACAGATGTGCTAGAACAGAAACAGATCATCACCCAAAAGTACAAACAAGAACCCTTCAACACCCTCCCCACCCAAAAAAAATAAAAATAAAAGCATATACGTCATCGTTTCTCTCATCAGAACAAAGACCCTCATCAGATATACAAACACAGAGGCATTCAGGTTCCATCTTATTACCTCTTCAATGGAAAGAGTTAAATGAAATCAAGTTCTTTGGGCTTTGACATGGCTGACTGAGGTATGAATACCACACATTGTTAACAGTCAGCTGGATCTCAACTAAACACCAGAGAGGACCGATTCTAAGCTCCTAATGATGGATTTAATCAATGCTCCTGGTGTCTGTGATGTCGTGTAGGTTTCTGCCTGCATCACTTTTATTTTACAATATATATATATATATTTTTAAATCTATACACCCAGACACGTTCCACAAGAAGTCACATGTAGACAGGCCCTACTCGAGGGAACTGGATACCCGTCTCACTAGTTAAGTGTTCCAATAGGCATTTGAAGAGAAATATTGACATTACAGCACGTTAGTATGGAAATTATATCTCAAAGAGTAGCTCAAACTTTACTTACCTGACATTTTGTGATCTATAAAACATGTTAGTCCCAGTTTGAGTCACACATGCATGAAAGCACAGGTGAGGGGGCAGGGGAACCTGCTGGGGGGGCTTATTTACATTGTTCAGCTACCACACCGTTTTGAAACAGTCTGCAAGCAGTTTATAAATGGCTCTGTTCCCTTCGGTTATTCCCTGAACTCTGGTTTTTGACACAGGTAATGACAGCTGGTTTAGCAGTGATGCCTGACAGAGGGGAGGGGCACATCTGATCAGAAAATGCCTGCAGGTAGAGGTGATCTGTGGGCTTAAGAGAAAGAGAGAGAGAGAGAAAGAGAAATGACCCAGAGATCTGGATTAACACTTTTTGTTGGGTCCGGCTCTCTACAGATGAAGGGAGAAACTTTTGTTTGCACTCTGATTAGGAAAGCAAGAGGCCACAGAACTCCTCCAGATGTACCCTCCAACAGAAATACGTTCACATACAGTACCAGGATCTGCGTGGAACTGTGCAGCAGGTTGTTTTTAACTCGGAGGTTTCCAAGCTGACGGACTCGGTTGAGCTTTAAGCCCCACAGAAAAGACTCAACGCCGGATTTCTCTATTCAGCTGAAAACACTTCAAGTGACAGCGCCTTCCTCGAATACGTGTTTTTAACAACTCTGAACTCTGTCATCGCCCCAAACAGGGAACTAGTATCTGATTGTTAAAGTTCCGACTCAAAGAGGACGACAGTGGTTCAGCATCCGCCAACGAGTCAAAGAATTCATGCGTTTATAGATACACAAAGAGTGAAAGTTTACTCAAACCCAACTTTAGTGTTTTTGGCAGGGGGACAATTCAAAACAGGGTTTACTGACTCTTTAATTGTTAAAACATCCAATACAATTTGTTGTCTTGTTCTACCCGTTTCAAGTCCACCACAGTGGCGGCAGACAGGACAGTACCATGTGACGAATCAGAAGAGAATCCTCTAGGAAGGCAGAGAGTGTAATAGGGTCGTCTGCTGCTCAACATGAATTAGGAGGCTCTGGCTGTCCAAATTGTAAAAAGCCAAATTCTTTAATTACACAGGGGGGGATTTAAAAACTGGGGGGGGAAAGGAGCCCACCTAGGCCTATTTCTTGAAAAAATCTATTGCACTTAATGTCAGAGCTCCTGACAGCTGGGAGGACGCAAAAGTATTGTGTCCTCAAATATTTGCAGCCTCCCTCACAGACAACAGGTAGTTACAAAACAGAATTTGTATCAGATGTAAGGCAGTTTGGTGTTTTGCAGAGAGCCCGGTTACACGTCTCTACCTCCATCCTTTACAGAGCAGCTAAAAATCACAAGCAAAAAATAAAAATAAAATAAATCCCACAAATAAGAAAAAGAAAACCCAAGCCCTCCAAATTGACAATTCTAGTTAAGTGTAAAATGTGTAGTTTTCAATATGTTGTAAAATCTCAGAATGATTTTATGATTTAACTTGTGATTTCATAATATAAATGGAAAGATTCACAACACATCTCTTCTTCTTCTTGATCTGCCTCCCGAGATGTCTTAGCTGCGGTGCAGACAACCAAACAGCGAGCTGGTTTGTGATAAAGACGCCACCAGTTTGTTAGGCTCCTCCACTCATTTCCTCAGTCAGTGGAAAGAAGAGTGACGGCTTCTTGAACAGTACCATCAGCAGGGCTCAATTTGATCAAGTCTTCAAAACGAAACAAAAAAAGAAACGAAAAACAAAAGCCGGAATTGTTCTTCAACCTCTTGTTTTGTCTTTTTAAATGTGATTTGATGAACATTTACAAAGTGTCCCAACTTGGTCTGATTTTTGTCTCTGTTCCCCTGCGACTTATATTTGAATCACAACTTCTCTCTCGACTTTCTGCACAACATTCTGATCCTCAGGCAGTTCCAGTTCACAAAAGGATTTATTTTGTTTCCCTTTCATTTCATTTGATATATTCCTTTGGAATGGCAATTCCAGTCTTGAATGGATTTGTTGAGAAATCATGCAGGGGTGTGCACAGTCACAGTAATGGTGATAAGACTTCTTTTCATTTAGAGAGTAACATAATGATGACACTAAAACTTGATATGAAACATATCTGTAAAAAGGAGGTGAGGAGGGGGCCACGTGGGTGGGGGGTGTCTGGGAGGCAGGAGGGGAGCTCTGCATCAACACAGAGAGGACGGCAGGGAGCTCAGAGCTTCTCTGGGGAGGGGATCCAAATGTAGGGTCCGGACTGCTCCTCGATGATCAATTTGATTTTGTTGTAGATCTCCTCTAGCGAGTCACCCTGTACGATAGCTGGATGAAAACACAAAGGCAGAGAGTTCTTAACTGCATGGAAATATTTATAATATCATATTTCTCTTGTGTATTTTAGGTACTTTTTTTGTTGTTTACAGGTTGGGGTTTTCACTAGATTAGCAGCTTAAGCTCAAGTTTTGCACACTTTTGTTTTGAGGTGAAGTTTTTATCTTATCAGCCGAGGAACTGATAACCTTGCATTTTTAAAAACATTGTTGTCAACAGTTTCAGATATTTTTCTGACTTTGATAAGTCAGCATTTACTCATCTTTGGCTTAAGAGAAAATGCTTGTTGGAATGTTTTTAACCACACTTAGAGTAGCAACTTATAATTCAAGAAAATGAACAAATAGCTTTGAATGTTTTCTGTCATAGAAAAAAAGCTGCACAAAATATTGCAAATTTATTATCAACACAACAACAGCCTGTGCAATAGAAATATCACAAAAAAACAGCATAATCTGTAATAAACAGTTGGCTCAAAAAATGTTTGCCTGTATGCATTTTGTCAGCATCAGTCTGATAAACTAAATAGACCCGAGGTATCAGATCAAATCATAACCACTTAGTCAGTGGAAAAATGTTGGCTTTTTAAAAATAAAACTGTCTTGTTAAAATGGAAATGATGTATTAAACTTATTTACAAATTAATTAAAAGATGTCAACAGAAGACTTCTCCATCCAGTCTTACATGTTGCTTGATGTCCTGAACAAGATGAGGAATGAATGGGATTAAATGAACATTTTATATCTCTAAATGAAAATGAAAAATATGAATCGATAACCAAAGTAAAACAAAAGACACCAACCTGTAAAATACTCTCCGAAGTCTTGCTCCAGCTTCACTGCCTTGTCAAAGACTTTATTGGCCTGCTCGTACGTCTGCCTCTTGTTCATTTCCCTGAAAAACAGTGTTTGATGTTAAACACATTCAGACCTGCAGATGTACTGATACCATCACACGAGACTCTCACTTACATTAGGGCTTCAACAGATTTTGGTTTTATAAAGATGGCGATCGGATAAAGTTGTGCTTGCTGCAGTCGTTTTATGGCGTTCCCAGACACGTCCAGAATGCAGTGTTTCCCCTGCTGGCAGACAGATAGTGTTTGTTAGTCTGTCATCACTGACATTTGTCTCCCACTACTGCATCACATATTCAAGACAATACCTCTGGTTCAGATAATGCCTCAAAATGATTAGTTTTTAGAAGATCAGTAAGAAAGCAAATATGTTTTTGACTCAGCAGATGAGCTGAAGTAACTCTGGCACCGATCAAACGAGTCGATACACACCCGCTCAGCCACAGTTCTGACAGACAAAATGCTCGTCCCGTAGAGGTTCTCATTAAACTGGCCGGCCTCGATGAATTTATTATCCTGAATGTCTTTCTCCATTTGCTCTCTTGAAGCCACAAAGTGGTAGTCCTGGCCATCCATCTCGTTCTCTCGCCTTGGACGGGTGGTGTCTGCAGAGGGTAAATAAAACAGGTTTATTTTTGTCTCGGCTCTTGTGTTTAGTGTGCTGCGCTGCGCTGTGAGGTGCTGAGGGGAACTCACGGGGTACACATGAGCCAAACTTGTGGGGGAACTCAGAGATGAGGTCATCATTTACTCTGTCCTTCATTGGGCCCAAAATGATCACAGGCCTTGTGTAGTGGACTAGATTTGAGACAAAAAATGCAGGTGAGGAAGCAGAAAAATTGACATCAATCAATAGTTGTAAACAAAGTGAGTTCGCTCACTTTCTTGCCGAATGACTGGTTCGTAGGAAAGGATTGTGTCCTCCTGACCCTCTGTAAGGAAACAAAACAAAAACCATTACAAACTGTTCAACTTCAGAGAAACAAGATAAAAATACTTCCTGAATTCAAGTAAAATTATAAAATTGATTTTATTTCACAAATACAGGGTTCTTACACTTTCCCCATTTTAAAAGTTCAGATTGTACAAAATCTAAATTTCTAAATTTGAATTTGGTTTTTTGTTACTTTTCAACACCTGAGGACAAATATTTGCTGTATATGTACAGCAGATTGTACACAAAATTGTTGCCTGTTTTAAATGATTTTCAATATAACTTAAGGTTCATTTTGGGAAACCTTGTTCAGTAAAAGAAAAAAAAATGTCTTAAGACTGCGATAGAAATCTGTAGCTCACTGGCTGCACAAAGTATGACAAATTATTAGCTTTTTTCTGCACTCTTACAGACTCCAAGTACACAAACAAAACACATTTAATGGCTAAAAAGTGGGTTAAGCACAATATGTCTCCTGAAAGCTTTGTGGGTTCACATGGTATTTGAAAATGTCAGCAAAACCTGTGATTATACTTTGCAAACATTTTTATTCCTTTTAAAGAGTCAGATTATAGAAGCAAAGTATAAAATAAAGTAGATCTGGCTTAAATAAAGTTGCACATTATTTTTATATAACAAACTGAAAAAATCTGTTGTTTGATTCTTTTATTAAAGCAATAATTCTCTCTTTAAAAACTATATCAAGTTTGGAAACACAAATGTGTTTTTATTTTCTATTTCTCTGTGCTTTTTGGGATCTAGAAGATGCTAAAAACATATTTCAGATGTTTCTAAATGTTTACTGACCGTGTAAGAACCATGCAACTAAATTTAAAAATGTTATTCATCTAAATAAATGAATCCATTTCAGTGACTCACTTGAACTACTTTCACTGTCACTTGTGTTGGATGTCAGGCATTCTGTAAAGGAAAGAAGTGAACTTTAGATCAATAAAAGACACTTTAAAATGAAACTATTTTCACCTGTCGGAGAAGTAATTAAAAAACAAAAAGCAAACAAAAAATAAATTAATCAATCAACGACAGGGTCATCTAAAAAGGGGAATATAGAAAGCAGAAGTTTTGTCTGGTGAGGCAGCCGAGATTTTGCAATAATAAAGGAAGTGGTTTTAGGTGCAAGCAATAGGAAATTAAGTGTTTCCTGTGATAATATCCCAAATGACCCAGAATTCCCTGGCCAAATGTTTCCTATTGCTAGACCTGTGCCTGTGGCAGCAGGTCTGGTATCTGAGAAAAGACAAAGAAAACATTCAGGCGTTATTGTGTTCACAGGAGGGGGGCAGGAGCTGGACGACTCGGAGGAACTGGAGTTCCAACCAGACCGAGTGACACTCTGCTTTTGCAACAGATGTCTCATAACTCTGAGTGATCTTATAAGTTTAAACACTACCACATAAAGACCCCTGGAGACAGTGGAGATAAGTGTCACCCTCACTGCCCCCTCCCATAGAAATGCTTCTTTTTTGTATGTACTGTGACTCTGAGGTAGGTGTGTGAGAACGCACGCAGTGTGTCACTCTAAATGTGTGTGGTTTTTGCATTCCCAGCTGGGCCTGCAGTGACAAAGCATTTTCTCTGGGGACAGCTGCTTGACACAGTACAACCACACACTTACTCAAACTCTTTGATCCATAAAAGTCATCGCTTAACCCTGGGAAGTCCTAGGTGTCCCGACAGTTGAGAGCAGAAACCAAGAGAAGAAAGCAGACAGGAAGAAGAAGAGGTTAGTGAGAGTTGGGAAAGAGGAGGAGAGGAGTGCACCCGCTGCCATACGGTGCTGTCATATTCATTAAGCCTGAGCTCCACTTTGTTCATAGTAAGCCACTGCCTTTCAATTACACAAGCCCAATCCCATTAAAATGGGATTTGACCCGTTAAGTGTTAAAGCTTCAGCCCAGTAATAAGATTCTCCTTGTTGTAGGTCAGTGACTGACTGACGAATTGATCAGGACAAGGCTTTTGTGTTATTGCAGCCAAAGAAACGTGCAAACACAGCTGGCAGCACACACACACACAGCTGGACACTCCCCTGGAGCCCACAGACGATGCACAGTCACCCCCCAGAGAGGAACCCCACATCTCGTGCATGTGGGGAGTCTCTCTGGGATGGGGAGAAAAGGAATGAGAGTGGTGCCATCACACAAACCATCCCTGGAGGTGAGTGGGAGGATGAAAGATGAGAGACAGAAATGAAGCATGAAGGAGAAAGGACTAACCAAAGTAAAAAATAAATAAATTTAAAAAAACCAGCACCCCCTCCCCCATCGATCACACAGCTGGTACTCACGTTCAGGCTCCACCAACTCCTGCACAATATTCTCCTTGCTCTTGTAAAACGGGAACTTGCGTGAGAGGTTGAAGCTTTTTTTGCGCTTTACTTTGACTGTCTGCTTGTTGACGTGTGGGTGAGAGGGGGGAGGGATGGGGGAGGCAATGAGAAGGTGAAAACAAAAACAAGACTAGGTTTCAATGAAGGTACTCAACAACCATGCAAAACAAACAAACAAACAAAAAAAAAGAAAACAAATGAAATGTAAACAAACATCAAATAATGAAAAGCAGGTAATGGGTGAAACTGAATGGTACATCAATGTGAAGGAAACAAGCATCTGTTTATTAAACATGTACCTTTTTTAACAAATATAATCTCCTGAATAACAAATACTTAACATTATTGTCGAAATAAACAAGAGAATTAAAATTTGACAGCAGCCTCTGACAAACATGAAGACAGTTTTGAAGTGCACTTTCTTATTTTCAGCGAGAGCACAAACTATGGAGGCTCCACAGACCTCAGCTGTAATTTATACAGTAAAATGAGCGCTGTCTGTGCTTGCTCCAGTGAGCAGGTGCTGGTCTCTTTCCCACACTCAGGAGGAAATAGGCCATCTCCCCAGGAGCCCTGCAGCAGCTCTGAGGGCCGCTGCTCGAGCACCAGGGCAGGGAGCAGCTGGCCCTCTACACTTACCCTGTTAGACTCAATCATGCCTGTCCTGGCGTGGAACTTGACAGTTTTTAATCTGGCCCGCTCCTTCTTTTCCACTCTAGAAAGCAAAAACAAAAATTCATTCTTTCATTCTTTATTTTTGGAAGTAACCACTTTGCTCGTTTTGGAACAACTCGGGATGACTCGGGTACCTTTTCTTGCTTGGAATGACCCCGATCTGCTCGCTCTCTCCATGAGGCGTGACGAGTCTCGCCTGCCACCACTCATCATCAGAAGCATTTATGACGTGAAGGATATCCCCATAAGTGAAACTCAAGCCTTGGCTGGGCAGGCAGCTGTCTCTTGTTCGGTCGTATTCAAACAGAGCTCTACAAAATGTAAGACTTGTGTTACTCTATATTTCTTGGCTTGAATTTTTGTGCAAAAGTTTCACCAAGACAAAGATGAATTTACTATGCTCTGTACCCAGTAGGCCTGTCGCAATAAGCAATTAATTGCATGATAAAAATGTTGATAATTTTCATTTCCCTGCGTGCTTGTTCTCTTTGCGTTTCCCTCTTTTCTGCTCCTTAGCATGAGGAGTGAACACTGGTGTCAGGTATTTTCTAGGCGCACGTTCTGATAACTTCTGTAGGATGAGAGCCCCGTAAACAGGCATTTAGCTAGAGAAGGGTCTTCAGTTTTCCAGCACCTTCTTTGAGCTGGAGTCACCTCAGGACAGTAGGATTATTATTTTTTTTACACTACGTAAATTTCATAAACTTCTATAAACTTTGTAAGCAGCGTGCGAGTGACCACAATTATTTTATAAAGCCAGAGGAAGACACACACAGATAAATTGTGCCAGCATGTATAGAGGTGATCAGTGATGTTACAGCTTCATTAGCTGCTGTTGTACGTTATTTTTTACGAATGGACCAAGAGCAGAGTTTGTGAACTCTACAAAGATTTTGTAACCAGCATGAGTGTGACTGCAGTTATTTTATGAAACCAGAGGAAGACACACGAAGAATAAATTGTGTCGGCTTAGAGGTGGGAAGAGATTTTACAGCTTCAGTAGATGTTGTTGTGAGTTGTTTTTCCAATCTCTAGTCCAGGTCAGTTCCTAACTTTTTTTAAAGGTCTGTAAATTTCATAAACTTTGTAAACATTTATTAGTCTCCAAAAACAGTCTCCAAACAATATTTAGCGCAATAATTTCTGAGACAATTTATTGTCCAGCAAATCGTGACAGGCCTAGTACCCAAAGTTTGTGTTTGTTGTCTATTAAATGGTTGTGTTGTTCAACTATAGAATTTAGCCAATAATTTAAGGTTTCTTGGCATATTTGTAAACAGCAGACAATAATGCCCCATTCATAATTTTCTGTTCTTTCCTTTATTTGTTTCCACATGTTTTCCACCACAGACGTGCACCAATTGTCTGAATGCATCACTATCTTGTTGGACAAGTAAACCAGCAGATATAAAAGGCACAGATACCTGCTTTACAGGTTTTCAACTTTCCTTGACCCACAAGCAAACATACAGATTATAAAGCACAGTTCAGTGGACAAGCAGGCATTGTTTTGTGAGATTTTAACTGATACTCCTAACTGCAACTGCAGCAGACAAGACAAACAATAGTGGTGAAACCACTGTGGTGCAGTTGAGAGGAAGCTTGTCTGTTTGTGTCATCACCAGGGAAACAAGCCTACTGTCAACACAGGCTGACAAGAGATAATCAAATTCCCTGTATTAGCCGTGTTGCAGCACCTTGACATTCTTGTGTTACAAAGGGACCACACGTGACAGTTGTAAAGTGCACCTTACAAGAAGAACGCCTCCACATTCCTGAGGCTGGGCAGGGAGGATACGCCAGCTCCCGTTTCGGTCTGCAAACTCTGCAGCTTTTCCTACATAACTGTGGGCTTAGTCACCTGCACAGGAGCAGGAATGGCTCTATTTGCCTCATAGGAAACAGTCTACAAGAGAGGCATGAGTCAGACCAGTCAGTAGTCCTCTGACACTAGCGGGCTTCAAATAAGGTAACACCTATATATTTTTAAAATGCTGCTATTCTGCTCAACCAACCAATCTAGAAATGTAGCTTTTAAGCTGAGGTGGAGTGTATTAGAGTTTCAGCTGAAATACATGGGAGCACTTTGCGTATGGAGGTTACATCATGTAATCCTTTCACCTTGAACCTTGTGCATCCTTTATATCTTGCTGTATTTGTGTGAGCAGCGTGGTTGCCACCTGTTTTAATTTCTAAATGAACCTCCATCCAGTTTGGCAAGTGGCCCAAAGTGTCATAACACAATTCACTTTGACAAGCCTATTTTTTCAATCTACATTAAGCAGAGAAAAGGCAATGTCATGCAAGGCGACAAAACAACACAACGTAATGTCTGTCAGCTTTTAGATGATGAAAGTTATCGACCCAATGGCCTACATAAAATGTTACCTTGCAAACAGTTCCGCATAAAATACCATGTTTGACCGTACGATCTGTGCCATGTGTGGCTGCTTTTAAAAACACGTGCTTTCAGGCCTCTTTCTCCCACACAAAAAGGCTGAGGTTTGTTATGCAAGAGTGCTTATTTTAACAGCAGATCTAAGAATTTGAAATAGTGAGTGCAGCTGTGCATGTCAATCTGTGCACGCCAAGCGTACCTGACATAGAGGGAGCGCTTCTCACTGGTGCGCAGGGAGCCTGATCCTGAGCTCATGCTGCTGTTCATCATCTGCTCCCTCAGGTCGTGGATCTTTGACTCAAAGCGACTGTACTCTGTGTTGGAAGAGAGAAAGACAAAGTGTCAAACAACACCTTAAAAATAGCACACAAACACTGCCCCTCTATAGTATTTAGTATGGATATGTTTGTCTCTGTTCTCATTTTACTATAAAAATATTAGAAATCAGAGCTTCGTTTAGCTCAGCAGTGAGCAAGAGTGGATAGAAAAAGGTTCAGCAAATCCTTAAGCTGATTAACGACCCCAGGTACAGATGGTTTATCACTGATCTGCCTTACACATTCAGTAATGTCTCATGTCAGGTAATTAATTACACAGATTAATTAAGTTCAACATGGGCTCTTTAGTGTGGCTTAGAAAAAAAAAAAAACAAGGCCTCCAACAAGTTCAACTGCACGACCATTTGTCATAGGTGTGTAAATCCAGTTGCAGGCTCGGCAGCACGGTGATGATGTATGAATCCAACCGGACCTGCTCATTAAGAACGCTCTCATTAGCCTGCTGAGCATAGCGCGCTCTGTGCCCGGGCTGCTCGAACACACGAGGCCACCGCACCACAGCACACGGCTGGGTAAACAAACAAGGCAGAGGCTGACAGAAAAACATGTAGGCTCTGGTGCTCAGGTGATCACACAGAGGATGCAATAAAGCTACTGACTTTGTCTTTTGAATTTGTGAACTGTACACCACTGCTGAAAGTGTGAATGCTTCTTATAGCACAGCTAACGAGCTTATAAAACAAATAAATCATTAAGCTCTTTCAACAAGACACCTCAGGCCGGGACTATAGTGCCTTTTGGCTGCCTTGGGGGATTGAAGCCAGCCCACCTCTGATGCACCTCTGTGGCATGAAGCAAGGTAGTAACAGAACATAAACAGTCAACAGATTAAAAGCTGTAGTCCAACTCAAAAATGTGATGAAATGACATCTGGTCTGTGTGACCAGCCAGTTACGGGAACAACAACAATTGATTGATTGATGATGCCTTTATTGTCATTGTACAGAGCACAATGAAATTACATTTAAGAACACCCATTCAAGAAGACACACATGACAAAAACATGGGGGAACAGGTCATGCGGCAACCAGCAGGGGTCGCGCTACCTTTAAAAAGAAAAACGAAATACCACAGGTTAGCTGAGGAAAAAAACCCAAAACATCATATTATATTAACGAAATATGATACACTATGTATATATACACACAATCATTTATTATTTAGGAAAGTTTGATGATAGAGCACCTCAACATCGTATTTAGTTAAAAAAAAATATTTAAAGAACCGCTAAATTGAGTTCATTCTTCATGGGGTTTGTATCTAAACGCCTTGAAATTGGCCTCTGTCTCTTTAAACTCCTACTGTTTCATACATTCCCACTTCAGCACATTTTCACAACAATGCATCAAGGGAGGGGTGCTCTGTGGGGCGGGGGTTCAGCTGCAGACTGAGCTCAGGGAGGAGCAATGTACAAATAGCTTTGTACCAGCAAGTGTTTAGGCAGCTCCACATGACTACCACAGGTGATTCAAGGATTTCTCACACATGTATGAATGAGTCAAATCAACACTCTGGGTATGCTTTTGATGAGGGAATGACATGAGGCAGACATCCATCACACATTTAATGCACTGTGCTCCAAGTCAAGACAGCTAAGCTCTGTGATGCTGGCTTCATTATTGAAAGCTCATGTTTGTGTGGAACATGATCCATCAGTGATTTATGAACAGCCAGAGGGAGCTTAAAGATGGACTGGACTTTGTGGTCATTTCACTTAACTGTTTTATGAAAAAAGCCCATTAAAAAAATATTGCTGTAACATTAAAACATAAGCAAGTCTTATTTTAAATTAATCTACTTAAAAAAAATAATAAACATACGAAGCACAAGAAAATATCCAGGTTTGCTTTTCAAAGCCACATCTGTAGGGATTGACTCCTATCTTATTGTTTAACCATCTAAAGCTGGAAGCACTTCCTGTAATGTGAACAAGAGATCAAAGTCCATATTCTATCAGACAGGCCTTGATGCAACCTTAGAAACACAAACATCTATGTCTACAAAGATGATTTAACGGAAGTTAAGTCCAAGCTCCTGGAAAACACTGAGCAGGTGCAAAAACAGGTTTGAAATCACTCCCTCTTGAAAGCTACAGGGAATTCAGCACAAACACAGAACCAGTGTGGGCCTGGTGTTAGCTCTCTGCCCAAAGGGTTAACAATACAACAGAGTGACGCTGTAAGGTGAGGTAACCAGATACTGCCTGACTGGCTGTAACCAGGAGCAACAATCCAGCACTCCTTGAACAGGGAGAGCATACAAGGAAAACAGCCATTCAGACAACTCCTCTTGGCTTTCAGGAACACAGGAGACGAGAGAACAGAGCGAGAGAAGCAGCTGCCTATGAGAGGACAGACAGCTGAACACAACAAAGAGCAGCTAAATACTGAGAGCCCTCTTTAATGCCCTGCTCCACAGTAACACCAACCTGAAGAGCTGCCTGCTCAATGGAACAGTGCCATCAGTTGTGCGGGTGGCATTATTACATATTAACATTTCTGACGCCCAGATGACTCAACTGCATAGTGGAAATTCAGAAGGTGGAGAGAACATGACAGTTTTAGAATTCTGCTGAAAGTTGTGGGTGGGAATCATGAGATAACTTAACTGCTACCACACCTTTTTGATAATGGTGACATCTGACTACATGCAGTTCTGCAACAACATTTACAGCATGTCCAGAAATTCATTATACCTTAGAGCACAAGCGGAAAAATGGACAGAAAGAAGTATACACCTGTGACAATGGAATCAGGATACTCCCACTGTTCAAATATAATGGGTTTGTCTTTGAGTCAGTCATAACAAAGGTATAGGAGGATGACACAATATACTGAAAAACAACTTCTGTATTGACTGTTTTACTCATCTACTGTTAAGCATGTTTACCTACAATAAATTAAGCACATGATGCATCTCAGTAATCCAGGTAGAAAAATCAAAAAGAAAAAATAATTAGGTCCTCTGGACGGGTTCTTCTTTAATGAAAGGTTTCGTCTCTCCTCCAAAAGACGTCTTCAATCTGAGGAGTTTCAGGTGAACTCAGCCTTATAAGCACTGTCTCCACATGGTGGACAAACAGGTTGGTCATATGCAAAAGAGGTCCATTAGCCAAACAATACGTAGTTAGTGCTTCGATTAATTATTGTTGATAGAGGGTCATGTGCCCCATCACCTAACTATTGTTGGGTCCTTGATTCACACCTTTTGCTCACATGGTGCTGAGTCATACTTGCAATAACAGCTTTGTAGGAGGGTGACAACTGGACAAAGGCCTCCACCTCTGTTTAATGGTGGATGTTTTTTCTTCACAAAAATGGCTTCCTTTACTCCTCTTTCAAACCAACGTCATCTTTGATAGAGTGTAAAACACAGATGAAAACTGGAGACATTCTTATTCCCAACAATTAGTTTTACTGGTATATAATTTTACTAATAAACTAAAATGCATGACTAAACATTCCATCTGTAACACATTGACAAAGACATGGTAGTTGACGTTTCTCATATCTGCAAAATTATATATAAAAAAGTGGCCACTGTCATATTTAAAAGTAAGCAACTCAAGCTAAAATTATTCTAGATGTCAAATGTGCCTACTAGGATAAAGAAATAAATTTGTGATAACTAATTTTTTATGCATGTTCAATGTCCTTAATTTTCATTTTAGCTTAACTGAAATTACAAAGTTATCAAATTTCTTTAGCAATAAATGCCAAATGCAATAAACTCAGATCATTGTGAATGGTTAAAGTTTTAGACTCATAAATTCCATCTATTGATCAGGTTTTGCTTATTTGTGGTTGGACTGTGATGGCAACGAGTCCAGGAAGGAAACCCTTCACTTGGTCGCCCAGAGTCAAAGCTCGGCTCCACCCATCAGAGAAAGTTCATTTTAGTTGCTTGTATTCTCAATCTTTCTGTCATGATCTATAAGAGAAGGTAAGGCTTGGAGCTAGGGCTGGGCGATATGGCTGAAAAATGTATCACGATATCAACATTTCATATCAATCAATAGGCTACTTATAATTTTTGAATTGTTTGTTTTACCCATTTGAAATTTCCTCGAGCTGTTGCACTCAATTTCTCCTTTCACTCCACGTTGTTCTTTTTTTTTATTTTGAAGCAGTTATAAGGCACTGTGGCAAAACATGAAACTGCTACTGTGCATCTTACTCAACAGGTTGTTGCTAGCTCACCAAAGAGTGAGTTGGTTGATGCCACCAACCTTGCTTAGCTGGGCTGTGAGAGGTTGAGCAGCTTAAGCCTTTTCTCTGCCTACATCCCCCAGGATGCTGTGCAGTTCTGGATCAGAGTTTAGTGAATTTATCAACATTCTATCAGACATATTTTCTATTGATATTGATCACATGTCTATTGTATAATAGATCATTACTGTTTTATTGCCCAGCCCTAGTTGGAATGCAAATGGGACAATAAATCAGGCTTTGCCTTCCAGCTCAGCTTCTTCTTCACCATGACAAACCACAGCTACACCCTCATTACTGCAAACAAGGCCCCTGATCCATCACCCCATTTTCATCCTGCCATAACTCGGAAACAAGACTCCATATATTTAAACTCAAGGCAAAAACTCACACCTGCCCAGGAGAGATGCTTCCATCTTTTTTCTGGTTAAAAACCATTGCTTCAAAAAGAAAAAAAAATAAGTAGGTCCTCTGGACGGGTTCCTCTTTAGCGAAATGTTTCACTAAAGAAGAACCCGTCCAGAGGACCTACTTATTTTTTTCTTTTTGATTTTTTCTACCTGGATTACTGAAATGCATCAGGACAACCATTGCTTCAGTCTTACAGGAGCTGACTCATCCCATCCGACACTCTGCTGTGAACTGCTCCATTAAATTATTAACATCAAATGTTATCATAACTCAATGTTTTTTTTCCTGCTCTCACTTGGACAGTCATTTCAAAAATTAATAAACAAACTGAAAAAATTTAAGCTCTTCCATTTGTACTGGACATGGATCCTGAACTAAAACTGTGTTGTCTCAAAAAAATAAAAATCATATTTAAAGAACAAACAGCCTCAAATGTTCCAAATACTATTATGAACATCTAGCTGATGTAGTGAAGGACATGAAAACTAACAAGGTCCAGACTGGTCCAGATGATCAATCCCACATAAATGATTCATTAAACAAGAACACCGTTGAAGTGCTGCAAAAGTGGGTGTCTTCAAATATGACTAAAATCCAGGTTCTTTAAATCAATTAATACTCTAGAGGGAACTTGTATTTTAGGAGTGACCCACAGGAATAAAAGACAGCTAATAGAAACTGGGACTATTCTGTGTCTCACTCCCACTGTGTGTCCTCATTAAGTTATACAGCTTTTTTTTATTTTGGGGGACAGTGGCTTCTCTTTTGATCCAGTTATGCAACAAGCTGAGCATGTGCTCGTAATGTGAGAATGTGTTATATTCTCAGGGATAGTTGAGCCAGTAAATGCAAACACCTTCTCTCCGATAAAAGTTCACTGCAGAACTTGACGAACATGTTCTTACTAAGGCCTCAAAAGCATGCTGTTGTAAATTTAATGAGGGTGCATGGAGTGTAACATTTCCTCTGAACCCCTCCTCTCATTTCCTGCATGCAAAGACTTAAGTCCAATTCCACTCCAATGTTAAGGAACGCACTAAGCACATATACAACCCTCACTTCCATTCCTGTCAGAGTTAAAGAGCTGATGATGCTTTAGAAAGCCACTCAGAGTTGGGCAGGCTTCTTCTTGTAGTATTCAGAGCTGGCCTCGGATCAAAGGTCCATTGATGCCCAGGCCCCGGTCTTTGAGAAAACACTCCAGGCAGTTTGCCTAGCATAAACCGGCACTCATCCTCCATCCCCCTTCAACTGATTTGTCCTTGTACAGATCATTGGGAGGGGGTCCTCCTGCTCCAAACTCAAATGAACAACATGTTCAAAAATTGCTGGCCTCAGATCTCAGGTCACCAGAGGCGATGCAGGAAGTCAATCATTTGCCAGCACTTGACTTGTTAGTTTAGAGTAGTTAAGAACTGTACACCGAGAGATAAGTGTTCTTCACTGAATAACAAAGAGGGACACAGAGCTGAAAGCACGATTTGTTTCAGAAAACAAAGGTTCCCTTTAACTAACAGCATAATTATTCACTATTCTGCCTGAATGATTTGGAGTGCTACACAAAATGAACTTGCCAGGGCCAAGAATGACAATTACTAATCTGCACTTTGAGACCAGAACACAATCCAAATTCCACCACTGTCAGTTTTAATCTCAACCTGTCCATCTTTAGTGTCTTTGAATCATTCAAAGATCCAAATTCCCATGAACCTTAATATCCTTGGTGAATTATTTGATGTCAGAAAATTGTTTAAAACAGCAAGTATGGATTGAGGAACATGCTACAACTTATGCAACTTTCACATTCCTGTCATAGTCCAACCAGAGAGCCTTAGCTTTGATGTAAAGCTCACAATATTCTCTTTAAGCATTGTTACAGCGACATGCTCGAATACACACAAAGAATGACTGTAAGACTGAGAAATATGAGTGTGTCGAGGCAGCTGTAATGCACAGCCATTTTGTTGAATTAAACTTGGGGGAAAAAAGCTGAGCAATAGGTGAACCGGCTTTAGTCAGCACAAAAAATAAACCTGTGGTCAAAGTGTGAGGTAAGGCAGTGACATAGAGATGTAAGGGCAGGATAAATACATGTGTTCCCAGCTCAGAGGTGAGGTGAGCAGACACACACCTGTCTGACCACACCTGTATGTGTGTGTGTCCTCCCTATAGGTTAAGGTTACACAAGACTACAAAAACACAGTTGACTGAGCTCAGACACCTAAAACTGAAATATAACCACATTTCACAAGGCTATGAATTTATAGGAGAGTTGTAAATAGTAATCAAGTTTTTCTTTTCAATAACATGAACATAACCTAAAACAAGACGAGCTTCAGGTAGCTGATGTTTACTACACAAGTCCGGGTGAGACTTTCTTAAAGCACATTCTTATCCATTTAAAAGTGTAATATAAAGAAAGTATATGTAACTAATAATTTTGTCTATTAAATGTAGTTTTTATAGTTGTTTAATACGGTTAAAGTACACCTATTTTACACGGTACTGTTAGAGTGAAAGTACACACAGGTTAGTGCTAACAGCAAAGGTTCTCGGTATAAAGACAGCTCAAGAAGCTTGTTTCAGCTTAAACAAGTCCATAACTTCCCGACACTCTTCCCTTTTCGTCTCACCTCAAGTTAAATTAAACTGTGGCTACTGTTTCGATGCCGCAGCCGGTAGTTTCTTCATCCAGCCATTAGAGAGTTCATGCGGCTTCGGCTCTGCTGCTGCTGCTGTTGTAGCCGATCCCATCCCCCACCCGCATTCTGACTGGCTGGTAGACCGATAAGAATATAAAAAAATAGAGTTTGCCGCTTTCTACTTTCACTTTAAGCGCATTTAAAATCTTCTTTCAGCGCCGCAGTGGAAGTTCGGCTCGTAAGTTTCCGGTTAATCTTCCCGGTCCATAGCTGCCTTGGTTCGCGTCCACATACGGCAGCTTGTCGTGCGGGTTCCGGGGTTTGAACAGAGGGGAAGGACGGCGGCAGTTTACCCGCCTCGCAGTTGGCTTTACTGGTTAGCCTGCTAATACAAGAGCCGCCCCTAAACCTGAATATTGACACTCTGCCCCCGTTTGCTCTCTGAGTTTATTATGTCAGCCACCACGGTTCCAGGTAAACCTGACTTCACAGCTAAAGACACACTAAAACCGCTTATTACTGTACTTTCTCATAACATTATGGGACGTGCGAAAACACAAAAGAACAAGTGCAACAGAAGCCGAAATATCGCGTCATTTACTATCAAACGTGACCGCCAACGAGTTCCTACATTTCCCATAATGCAACTCGTCAAAAAAATAAAAATAAAAGCCCAATATGGGTTTATTAGTGACTATTAGCTACAATTACACTAAATTTTATGTCAAGACCTGTAAAGTTAAAAGAGTAATAGTGATGTATTCCAAATTAGTCACAATGACAAATTATTATTATTTATTGACTTTGTCTATCTCAAAAGCTTCAAAAATAATTAGTAGTTTTTTGAAATTTGGTAATATCACCTGACCTGCAACAAACTTGTTTTGTTTATAACTTGTTTTATTATCAAGACCAACTTGGTTTTTATTGGTCTAGAACAGGGGTGCCCAAACATTTTCCCTGAGAGGGCCAAAATTTAAAATCATTTTCCCTTAAAGGGCCAAAATATAAATCA
>JARVGW010000506.1:10143041-10180069 GCA_031762495.1 Anablepsoides rubrolineatus | reverse complement strand
TGCTGGTGGGCCAAATCAAATGGCTTGGCGGGCCAAATTTGGCCCGCGGGCCCCACTTTGGGCACCTCTGGTCTAGAATGATGTCATCTGGAATTCCAGCCTTATATTTAATAAGGAGAATGCCTTGCCAGCATGGGTCACATTTCTGTGTCAAAAGTCAATTGACTGTGGCAGCCATCTTAAATTGGATTGACTCCAAAAGTTGATCAGTTGTAGCGGAACATCCCCTGATTACTTCCTGAAAGTTTAATTGAAATCCATCCAGTGATTCATGAGATATTTTGCTAACAGAGTTGACTCCAAATACATAGTTAATGGCAACATTTCAGACAAAGATCTTTTGCAATCTGTCAGTGCTCTAAATATATGTTGGGGATCAATGTCATCTACTAGAACACTACATTTTAGAACAATATCTGTAAAAAAAAAACAAAAAAAAACATTATAGACAGTTTTTTTAAGGTCAGTTAGATGTAGTTGGCTGTGGCAACCACCTTGATTGGGGTGACTCCAAAAGTTAATCCGCTATAGATGTACATCTAATTCTTACTTTCCGTAAGCTTCATTAAAATTTGTCCAGTGGCTGATAAGCTGTTTTGATAACAGACATGTTTTCAAATACATTATACATAAACACACATGCACACACCCAGTTTCATCCAAAAATATTATGATCATCTTTGTCTTTCAGATACAATAGACAAAAACAAACCACTGAGACAACCAAAATGCTTTTCAGACACATTGACACATTATAAAAGCCCAACTATATATTTATCAATCCAATGTAAAATTCAAAA
The DNA here is from genome assembly GCA_031762495.1 of Anablepsoides rubrolineatus. NCBI lineage: Eukaryota > Metazoa > Chordata > Actinopteri > Cyprinodontiformes > Rivulidae > Anablepsoides > Anablepsoides rubrolineatus. The sequence goes on along the minus strand of JARVGW010000506.1, from coordinate 10,179,269 downwards.
ATCAAACTTGAAAATCAAACTTGAGAACTATTTAATACATATGTGGTAACCTAAAAAGTTTTTTTTTATCCAAAGACAGATAGATTAATACATCCAAATAAAAGGGGAGAAAGTAAATCAGGGTATTGAATATATGCGATTGATGTTTAGTCACTAAATAAAAAGATTAAGAAACATCAATTGAAATGTGGTGGGATTGATCTTAAAATAATCTGCAGATAAGACTGAATGTTAATAATATTATTCTGCAAAACTAAAAGTTTAAAAACAATATTAGATCAAATAATGTTGATGTGTTGATATTTTCATTGTTTTCTATTTTTAACTGGTAAAACAGAAAAAAGTCAGGGTCACAAACAAATTATCAGTGGCCCCTTTTCTGGCCATCTGTTGGAGTTTTTTCTGAAGGTGTCCCTGAGTATTAGGAGTTTAAAAACTCAGAGGGACTACTAAAACCCCAACATCACAAACTGTCAGCTTTGTTTAGTGATTGATTGCTGATATGGTTGTGTATTTCAACTACTAAAGGTAGGTTGTCCAGTATTAGCCAATGCTGTGGTCATTGAGAAGCGCTGTAAAAATCTTGTTTTAAGTAAATATCAAATTATCACCAAAGCAAATATGCATCAAGCAATTAGAGAGACCAGAAAACTAATTGAGTCCAATACAAATGATGAAGACACATTCATGATAAAATAAAATATTTCCATCGTGACAGGAGACAGTAAGGTCTTACCTTCAGGCCTGTACTGAGCAATGATGGTGACAGTTTGTCCAGCTCTCTTCAGTGCTGCAGCCGCCTGCTCATGTGTAGCATTCCTAAGGTTTACTCCATTTACCTGCAAATAAACAGGACATTTTAGTGAAGTAAAAACAAAATCAGAAAACAAGTGTAGCTGTGTTTAATTTGATTCAAACATTTTGAGTAAGACTGGCTTTTTTTTAAGAGAACGCTTAATATTAATACTGTATGACTTGTTTTTCTGATGAGGAGCTTTACATTAAATTTCTAAATTTAACATTTGCTCGTTTGTCCATCTTTTTTGGACAACGAGCAGCATTAAAATAAAAAAGAAGCAGTGCTGGATTTTAAGCAGAGAGTGGCTTAGCTCCCTCAGAGTTGTTATGGAGTTAATGTCTTGCTCAAGGACATTTTTGCGTGGGCAGGTGTTTGCAGGCTTTCTAAACACCAGGCCACCTTCAGTTTTATCATCATTATTCTGACAGCGGGAGCTGGCTGAAAAACCCGCTGCCTCAGACTTGTTACAGTCATGGATGTGGGCAAACAGGAGGCCTGAAGTTGAAATACTGACTGAGAGAATCCGGTCGCCCCTCCTCAGCTCGCCGCTCAGGTCAGCCGGCCCTCCAGCCAAGATGAAGGAGACGAAAATCCCCTCCCCATCCTCCCCACCGACGATGTTGAAGCCCAGGCCGGTGGAGCCCTTGTGCAACACCACCTTCCTCGGCTCCCTGCCAAAAGGAGAGACGGCATCAGGATGAAGGGCAGGACAGAACAGGAGGCATCACAGCACAGTGAGACGACCAGAGCTGTAATATAGAAATTGTTATGAACAGGAACATTTTCAGATGGCCATCTTTGGACTGTTTATCATACCAAAATGTTAAGTACACTCAGTTTAGGCACCTACAAACAGCCGGTCTGCCTCATATTTCAAAGTGAGTGCTTTAAATAAACAGTTAAAATGATTTAGGCAGAGAACACCACACAATGACAGAAAACAATAATTAGCCATGAAATTAGTATGAAATAATCATAATGCCAGCACAGTGGCATGCAAAGGCTTGCCTGAGTCCAAATGCGATACTGTAAATACTTGGATTTAGCAAAAAAACATATTTTTACCTCAACATTTTAAGCAAGAGTATAATATTTTAAATTTGAACAATCTATATTAAAAACAGAAAAGTAACAATTAAAAAGATATTAACAACTTTAAATCAATAAATCATTAACACAGGGACAATTTTAAGGGTTGTTTGATACTCTGACTCTTCAGCTGTCGCTCCAAAAACTTTGTATCACTCTAAAAACCAAGAGAACTGTGGACACACATTAACATCCAGTCAGATCAGTGCACAACAACAGGCCACCTCCTCATGCTCTGCTTCAGCCACTATGACTCATCCTCCAGCAGGCTGTTCAGACTGCCTCAGCTTAAAGATGCTCGAGAGGCCAAACCGCTGCTTCAGTACAGTAAAACCCCTCTGAGAACACACTTCACACACATGCAAACACACACACTCCAGAACAGTTATTGCACACACACACTTATACTTCCAGTGGATATCTGTAGATTAACATCTATTGTTCTGCACAAAAGCACACAATTTCCTTTGGAAAAAAAAAAGACACAGCATGTCTCCTATTAGTGGTCTTCTCTGGCACTATTTAGCCTGCGGTCTACAGGAACAATTACTTCACATTCCCTAATGGCTGCACTCAAACTAGTTGTTAAGGCAGTTTTCCCATGGAGGAAACATTCCAGGCTTTCGGAGACCCTGGTACCTGCAACCTATGGAAAAACAAAACGGTATCTACAACAGGAAAATCTAATTGTGCTGATTTAAAATCGAGGTATGTTACAAGGTATGTAAAGTTGAAAAACAATTCCTTACAAGATACGTACTGATGTAGTATTTCTGAAAACAAGGTTCAAGGAGCAGTTAAAAAACAAACTGTAGACTCTGTTATGATCTTCTTCTCTTCTATAAACATTGTGAGCGATTAGAGAAACTAATAAAAATGATGAGCAGTAATTGCCACAAGCATGCTAAAAGAACTGATGCGCCTCCAGTTAACTCAGGCTTTAAATAACCTTGGTTTCCATTTTGAGCTTTTCTTCTCAGCTTCACATGGCACGCACCATCTCCATGGTTACCTTACGATCCAGATCCCGTGCTTGCTTCTGAAAGAGCATTTCCTCCCGGTGTTCTGAGGCAGACTCCTCACCAGTGGCACGGAGGATGAGATGTTCACCGTGAACATGTTGGCTGTGGCATATTGCTCGGCTCAGTGTTACTCCGAGACCCCTCAGTCTAACTGACCTTCCGCAGAGAGGTGGGGTCTGATTTTAGACATCCTTGTGTTGCCTATCTCATCCCATGTGTGCTGTGATGAGAAGCAGAACCTCACCCGACTGTGACAAAAGCGAGGCGACACACTTAACCCTAACGCTCCTGTGCAAATCATTTTCTCCTTGTTTCTATAGGAAGAAGCATATATCACCACTTGGTCACATCTGAAATTACTGTGGCTCAAGTATGTCAAGGTTATCCAGAGTTGATCTCTTTTCATGCCATGCTGTCTCCTCGTCTCTGCTGTCATGTTTTTGCAGGTTCAGCTCTCTTCCATGCAGCAGAGCAGCATTCCTGTCTGTCAGCCTGAACCTCTGGAGACTAGGCAGACAGATTCCCAGAAGCTCCTTGTTAATTTGTAGAAGTGTAATCAGACTCATGGATGGCCTTTCGTGGCTTTGAGGCCTTTGATTTGTCAACTTCATAATCTATGACCTGGCTGCGTGCCGGACAGCAAGCTAGATTTCCCAACAGGAAGATAATGTGGAATATTTTAGGAGATAACGTCTTCTTATCGTGCAACTGGGACTCTAAAGGAGCCTGTGTTTCTGTTGTGCATTTGTCCACGAGAAGTGTCGTTTTCATGGAAAATGCCAGCAAATTCTTACAGATTTAAATGCAGGGATAAAGCCTCCGCTTTCTATCATAAGACCTGCCTCCCCCTCCTCTCCCCTCCCCTCAATGCCTTTTCATCCATGCCAGGAATGTAAACAGTCATGGAGCAGTAAAAACCCTTTTGCTCTGCTCAGCCGTCTCTATAATTCAGAACTCGCCACCCCTCCCATAGCTGCATTTCCCCTCTGTGCTTCAGTGTGCTGACTGCGGCTGCAGCAGCTCAATCCTGAAGCTGTGAATGGATTTCTGGGCTGCAGGGTTCAGTGGGTCGCACTGTCTTGGACACAGCACAGTAATTGGCTCTGCTTGGCTGATTAATGGTGGACACTGTAGATGGACGCCATTTTACACATCCAGACACTTACTATTGTGATGCTTTATCCTTCCATATCTCAGATTACATAAGCTTGTATATAAAGAGAAGTATATTGTAGTCTGTCTTTCTTCTCACTGATTTAATTTGAGCGATAGATTTTCCGAGGCTGCTCTTTTTCCTTCTAATTTCACCGGGACACATTTTTTCACCACTAACGTGGCAGCTTAAACTACATCCCTCTTTCTGTGTCTCAGAAAAAAAGATTTAAGATTTAAGTATAAAAAGAATAATGAACACCAATGTTGGGTACTCAGATGAATCTCCTGCTGCTGGTTTTATTTTAAACTCCTTTCTGCGCTTCAGTCTTTGAAATTGCCAACCAAAGGTCAAAGCATCACAAACGACTGAATTCTTACCCTGGCCAGTTAAAGGTTCTGTAAGTTTCAATAGAAGGGTGAGTTACTGATTAGCTCACTTGCTGTTGCAAAAGTAAGGCTTCTGTGTTCACAAAAGCATGTTCACTTAAGTGCAGTACATTTTTATGCACTCAAAGTGATGAAATGATACTTTTAAAAGTCATGCTTGTGAAATCAAAGTAAACTAATCTTAAAATGTGAAATTTTGTATTCAGTGTGACTGCAGCCACACTTGTCCTTGGTGCACACAAACAAAGCTCAGGATAATTTGTTTCAGCATACAACTATTTAATGTTTTGAAGGTCTCCCTCTTTTTTATGTTAATTCTTATTTCGTTTTATGAGCAGTCTTTGTGGTGCGAGATTGAATGGAACACAGAACAGAAGTTTCTCCTCAATGACGCAGCTTGATAAAAATCAGAAGATCTAAAGTTTCCAAAACATTTGGGCAGAACAGTATACAGATTCTGCTGCAGAGCCTGATAGTGCTAACAGGCGGGAGCTGCTTTAGTGATTGTGTGCACTGTTACCACTGCACATAGCTGCATGTTTACACCAAACATGCATTTTAAATACAGACTTTATCTCTCATCAAGTCAAATGTTGGCACAAGTAAAAAAGGGGGTTATATCAGAAGGATAAAGTGGAGGGGCATGTGTCTTTGGTGACACCACGAAGGGGAGGTGTATAGACGGGACTCATTTCTCACAACCATCCAGCTCTACTTCTATAGAATCCTACGCTTGATGTAGCATCCATCTAAAACAACATTACAAGTTGAAGCTAACAGCTAATGAGAATGGAATCTGCCTATTAGCTTCTTAGAGCTTAGAGGCTCATCTGTTATGACTGGGATCAAGTTGTCAGCCATGATGTCCCCTGAGACAAAGTCAATAATTTCTGATCATGCAGTTGACCCAACACACAAACACACTGGGCGCAAACAGGTGCATGCATAGTCACCATGTGTGGGGAGTGATTTCAGATGGTTTACGAGGTGTGTGGCGTGTTGGGTGTAGGTGGGGATGGCTATGTCCCAGTGTCATAACTGTACGCTGCTCTTAAAGTCTGTGTTTATGCTTGTTTGTCAGCACGCTGTAAGCAAATGTCTCTTTGTACAGTATGCATGTGTGATTGGTGCTGGCAGTAAGGGTGATGAGAGGGGTAAGACCAGAGTGCATGGCCTGAGTTTTTTTTCCCAGTGTGCTGATGAATCATGACAGCTGCAGGATTGTCTTCTGCTGCTGTTGGTCTGCTGGCCTGCATCGCATTTATGGTAACAGCAAGACTGTTTAGACCTACATAAATCAGCAAGCAAAATGTTCTAACACTGCTTCGTGGAGGGTGGCCACACCGCCCTCCCATTGTCTCCTTTATTTTAAACCAAAAGTCTAGCTTCTCACACGTCCTTAGGAAAACACTCATTGGAATCAAAGCATATATGTTACGCAATATATGCTAAATTTAACACAAGCAATGGCTCACACAGAAACAGTCAAGCATTCATCCATGTGGTGATGCACAATGAACATGACTGTGGAGGAAAAATCAAAATGCAGGGGGCCTTTAGCACATTTGATGATGCCAAACAGAAAATAACCCACAAGCTACTGCCATAAATATAAAAACTAGTGAAACTCTGCTTTATCAATGCCTCCTGACAGATGGAATTGGGCAGTTTGTGGGAGCGTGAAGCCCTTTCGGCTGCTCTCCTGTGGTGATGGTTTTGTAAAGTGCAGGTACAGCTCCATTTTACAGCTTGAAATTCAAAGATATGAAGAAATTGTTTGAAAAGTGGCGGACGAATAATAGCTGAACACGAGGTTTTATCTGAAACTGAAAAGTAGAGCAAGACGTCCACACAGGTCAACAGCAAGAAATAATAACCAGGTAATTTCTTCCAAATCTGATCCTCCTAAATTTGTTACTGCATTCAAACTTTCTTTCAAATTTCATGTGGGCTCACGAAAGACATCACAGCAGCTGAATGTGTTTAGCATTTTAGCATTCAAGACATGATTGTCATGCCATTAAGCTTTCAGTTATTTCTTTAACTGTTTTTTCATTTCATTAAAATAAAAAAGGAATGTCAGTTTTTTTTTATATTCAACACCAACCTATACTGTCATGTCAGAGATCATGACATTCCCATACATATTTTTTAGTTTATGTGCCTAAGACCTCTTAACTTTAATGATTACAACCTATTATAGTGAGTAGATTCTTTGATTTGTCTGACAACAATCACTGAATAGATCAACAAATCTTTCAATGTGAAAGTTTAAAAGAGTCTGCAAATCTAAGGGGCAAAAAGGCCAGATTTACACGAACCAGGATTGTTTCCTGAACTCATTTATATTCAGCTGCAGATTTAAAGCCTGAACTGTCAACATCTGCTGATAGAAAATGATTTCTGACAAGACAGGAGCAACTCATCACAGCATAATCTGCTAAAAATCAAAAACAGCTGGAACGTTAATGTGACTGTCTGCAGTAGGGTCAGTGTTAAATTACAGGGGCTTATTTCTTGTTTAAAGGAACAATTCTCACTATTTTTTTACTACAGATAGACAATGCAAATTTAAATAGTCAAATGTTTTTTCATAATGGTTTGAGGGACTGTGTTTTTAATGTCATTATTTTATATAACACTAAATAAACTGAACCTGCTAGTGAAATGTTTGATGATCAGTAGAAACAGAAAGAGCTGTTTGACCAAATCAAACATCAAAGTCCCTGTAACTGTTTCACACAGCAGTGTTGGCTTTACTTTATGACCCTATTAGGTTACGAGTGAAAAATGATAAACAGTAAAAAAAGGATTTGATTAACGTTAAACTTACTATGGCAAGTTAAACCGAGTGACTTTTTATGTGTTTTTTCTAAACTAATGTTTTATTTTAGTTTGCTCCAGAAAAAAAGACATATTAAAAAACCAACTGAAAGCTCAGTCTTGCCGTGATAATCGTCCATGAAATGTGCACATAAATTTCTAACACAAACTATATTTTATGTTAAGAGTTTGTTGCAGAACATAAAAGGAACGAACACACTTTGGACCAGAATAAAGCAGCCAAAAACATATGAGGTGAGGGAACATTTACATGCAAACAGAAAAAAAACTAAAAAGAAGAAATCACAAATGTCACCCCTCCAGCCCTCCCCTCTCCTTCACTTCTTGATGATCCTATGACCTAAATAACTCTTTTATTTTAACATCTGCACAATTGAGACACTGCAACCTGGTAGTTGGGTAGGAATTCTCCGTCCTGTCCGTGGCCAGATCTAGATTCTGAGCTACAGAGAGGAGGGTTAGCTAAGCAAGGCAAGATGGACTAGGTTAGTACCTGCTAGAGAAGGGGAGTGGACCTTGGCACAAGGGAGCGGGGGAAGGAGAGAAGCCTCTGTAGAGGGCCTGGGGTGCCTTGCTATCCCCAGGTTTGTGGATGACACTGTAAATAGGTTCAGCCCTGCTGTGGGGTACAGGAATCACAGTGAACTGGACAAGTGTAGGACACACAAAAAAAGCACACATACCAACAAAGATGCAACAAATGCACATACAAGTCATGTAGACTGCTTGTACAAGGACATTACAGGGCAACATAAACACTCACACGCACACACACACCAGTAAACACAGAAAAATATGGCCTTCTTTCCTCAGAGCTGCGAATTAAGCTGACTCAAAGTCTCATGAGATGGTCCAATCAAGTCCCCATGAATGCTACTTCTCATCCACTACTTGGACAGGAAGTCAGAGGTTAAAATACGCCATCACAAAAAGTACAAGACGTGACAAGGAGCCTCTCTCAGCACACAACCACCATACACTGTCCAGCATTGTTGATGTGCGCACCACCCCATCCCCAGTGAGCTGACATTTGTAAATTAAACATTTTTCCTTGTCTAACACAACATGAGGGTACTTAAAACTACTTTACAGGCATGTATCATCAAAATCACCATGACAATACATGTAAAAAAGCAACAAAATGCAGGATAATGGCAACTAAACCAAACCAAAACAAAACCCCTATCTAAAGATATAATTTAGCCCCCAAACAAGTTTGCTCCACAGCCATGTTTCAATAACTACAACAGCCGATCTCCACAAGCAGACACACCTATGATTTGTTCAGACCTGCACTCAGAGAGCAGTATGACTAGGATTTGTAGTGGGGAAAAAAAAAAGTTCAGCCATGGAGCAACTCCGTTGTAACCTACCTTGTGAAGTCTTCCTCCCCCAGCATGTGGCGGGGAACAGGTGAGTACCTGGACGGGGTGACCTGAGGCGGCGGGTACACTGGTTTGGGCTCCATTGCTCCCATGTAATTGTGGCTGACGTGGTTGTCCACCATAGGGGGGAAGGCTGGAGGGAGGGCCAGGCCAGTAGGGGGAAAGAAAGAATGATTAAAACACAGGCCCCTCAAAACTGCAACAGCATTAAATTTATACTAAATGGCAACTTTATCCTTAAAACAACATATACAGTACATTCCTTTCATGAGGGCAAGTTTTAATGCTTTTTCTGAACATCAGTGAGATGCTGAAATGTAAGACAATGAGAATTAAAACAACCACTGTGTCTGACCACAAAGGTATGGAAAGCAAAACAAAGTTAAAAAATAAAGACAGTCATGGTTTCATTTCCATCTGAGAACCTTGTGCTCTCACTCTTTTGAGAAGCACAGTACGTCAAATCAGAACAAAAATGTTGGTCCATCAGCTGAAGGTTTCAAATAAGAAGTTGTTTCAATAAATCTTAACACTTTCCTAGTTTTGGCATTTTGTCCTAACAAAAATACCAAAAAAAAAAGAGAGAAAAAAAAGAAGAAAAAACAATTGCAATTGTCATTTTTCTAATTTTTAAACTAAAAAAAAAAAAACACCCAATTGTAATTTTTTTCTTATTTTATTTTAAAATGGAAAAAAACAAAGATTGACCCAAACATGGATTATTATTTTATACCTGTTATTATTATTTTATGTTATATATACAAGCCTATAAAAAACTGCTATTGTGCTATGGGGAAAACAAAACAAGTTTTTAAGGAATACTGAGATTTTTTATTACAAGATGACAATTGGTTTACCGCTTTAAACGTTTGGAAGCTGTTCTTCCTGAGCCGAGCTGTGTGAAAAATTGGGCTACTCAAAATTTAAAGTTGATTTAAAGTTGTCATGAGATGACTGGAAGCACTTTGCTACCTGCTAATGTTTTCCACTCAGCAGTTTTTGTATCTGTTTATGATTACAGAACTAACACTGTTTTGTATAGTACAATATAGTGCAGTTCTTCTTTACTGTAGCAATCATTGTTATGTCCATTACGTTATAGCAGAAATTATGTTTTAGTAAGAACAGAAATAATAATTACGTTACATACATGGCAAAAGATGAAAAATATTTGTCACGTCACACACAACTATTTGTTATTTGAGGTTGCAATTGGACAAAAACAATGCATATGCTCATTTCTTTTTCTCTATGCACACATCTTTAATTATAAAACTACACACTCTTGAAGGAAACAGCTGAAAATATGTAAAACAAGAATTTCATTTTCAGATTACGTGAATCAGCCACTGGATATGATGCTACATTAACGCTAAGTTTGCATTTGGGACTCACTCAAACTTTGATGACTGCAAACATGTAAAACATACAAAAAGCCCACAATGGCCCCCTATTATGATCAAATCACTGCACAGTAAAAAAAAATTGAGAAGCTGAAGCTCAAGATCGTGGGCTCTCATGAGCAGGTGGGATGTGAGAAACCAACCACACTAAGTGGGTGGCAGAGAACTGTTCTAGTCGTTGCTGTGGAAAGAGTTGTGTGTGTGTGTGTGTGTGTGTATACACAAGCATTCACTATGTGGGTGTCTGGGCATTGCAGTTTGCAGAAAGAACAGTGATCCAACACAAAAAAAAAACATATCTGATAAGAAGGAAGAGATGATTCTCAGTGCAAATACAATATTGTACACCTCAACTTACAATTTACCTTTTAGTTAAGTGAAAAAACTGCATTAATGAACACGTTTAACAAGTTTAGTACTGGCTGTACGTAGATTAGTGGCAAGAGCATCTTCAAGATGACTGGAAAAATATGACGAGGTAGATACGTACTGCTGGAGTAATCTGGAGGGGCATACATGTCGTTGAGATGCACGGGTCCTGGCTTGGCCACCTTGAGGTAAACCATATCGGAGGTGTTCTTCAGCGCAGCTACCGCCTCCTCATGACGCACATCCTGCAGCACAATGTTGTTCACCTGAATTGTCCAGAAATGAGAAAGAAATCTTTGTATCAACACCTTTAAGCTTTTTGTCTTTGCTGAGCTGTGACAACATCTCAAAGTCCTCACACCTGCCAACACAATAATGATTCATAGCTCAGTGCATTTTAACAGAAGAGGGGAAAAAAGGTTTTTTAAATTGTGGTAGAAGGAAGACATTTTAAAAACCTTTTTTTTATGTTACTTTTTCTTATGATTTGTCATAAACAAACAACTAAATACCCCAAATTGCATTACTTTGGTAGCATTGATGCATTATGTTCTTTGATGTAATAAAGAATATGAAAGAAACCGCGCAGGCCTGCTTCGAAAAACAGGTCCTGTTAAATAAACCTTGGTTTTTAAAGAGGGTATAATTATACTAGAGAAAGACAGATTAATTAGATGACTAGACTAGAAGTTTAACGCTCCAATAAATATCATGAAGATCTGAATGTATTTTGATTTCAGTTATAGATGGAGTACAGATTAGAATAAAGTGTAAGCTCGTACAGCTAGCAGGCGGTCTCCGGTCTGCAGACGTCCATCTTTCTGGGCAGCTCCTCCTTCTATGATCTTGGTAATATAGATGCTATTATCTCCTGGAATATGCTGGTTCCCAATCCCTCCAGCGATACTAAATCCCAGTCCTGAATGAGTAAAACGATATCAGCAGTCATCAACAAAACAGGTAGTCGATCTTAATATATACTGTTTTTTTTATCAGTTAATGTATTTAAAACCTCAACCAACTTTACCTTTGGGTCCTTTCAGCAGGTTGACCTCCAGAATTGTTTCTGGTGGGGCTTGCCTCCGTCGAACCAGCAGCCGAACCACAGGTCCCGCCTCCTTAAGGGCCTCCACCGCTCGGCTGTGAACCACCTCAGACACATCGACATCGTTCACACGCAGTACGCAGTCGTTAACCCTGTGGAGTTTCAAACAGACAACAAACAGAACACTGTGTTTGGTATATAAAGGCAGGGAGACCTGAGCAGGGTTAAGATAATCAGAAACCTCCAGCAGAGAGTCCTTTAACTTAATGCATGTTTCAGGCTTTGGTTTTGCACTGAATCATAACTTTGAGGAAGCACACAGAGCCGGGAGGCAGAGAGCTGAAGAAACTCTGCCTCCTACACAGCCCTGCCTGGCGGGACACGGTGTTGGTGAGAGCTAAAGATGAGAGTAGAGAGGTTAAAGCAGAAGGAGGATGGAGGGTGCAAGTGAGCTTGAAAAGAGTAAAAAAAAAAAAAAAGTCATCAAGGTGAGAAGGAGCGGAACATTCTGGAAGAGACAAACTTACCCCAGCCGACCATCCATAGCAGCTGCTCCTCCAGGGATTATCTTGGTGATGAAAATCCCTGGATCATCAGGAATGTGGGGATTGTCTATTCCTCCAGCAATGCTAAAGCCCAGGCCAGAGTTCCCCTGAACACAGATTATGATTGGCATTTGCATTAAGGCACAATAAAAAGCACATCCATACATTTATTTAGAAGTAATTTACTGCATCACATAACTGAAGCAAATTGCTGTGTTGATTTCTGCCAGGGTCTCTGATATTTGTTTTTGGACTCACAATAAAAAAATAGGTGCCACACATATTTGATCAACCTACGACGTTTTACAAATGTCCGACCTCCCATTTTGTACATTTGTAAGTAGACACCGCCATTTCTTTCTCATCCCAAGTCTTACACATATACCATTTGTGGGTTCAGGCACGCTGCTGCATCTGATAGTTGTGGCCGCAGAGACAGGCAGCAAACAAGACAGCTGAGAAAAGACTTCACTTTATTATTTTCTATAATTAATGAGCAACAGTCGCTACAAATTAGGACAGTAGGAGGCTGAGGCCTCCCAGTGTGCTGCTCCGGAGCTGAGAGGAGTCGCCTGTACTGGGCCTCACCATCAAATGTTACACATTCACAGACCTTTTAAAGTGAGACTTTGCATAGTTTATTTAAGTTTCCCGGGTGCAGAAATGCCACTTAGAATGAAATGGACAGAGATATACTGTACACCCATCTAGAGTTTGGAGGTGCATCAGCATGTAGGTGGAATAATAAGAGCATATAGCTCCTCCACTAGTAGCTAAACCACTGCTGCTAAGTGCAGCGGTGCCTGCTGAACAACTGAACAGGAGAGCACTTTACATTCCTGGCGTCTGCTGATGACATGTGCCTCTGGATTATGTAAAGCCATGCATCACTAAAACTGCTCAGTTCTCCTTTACATCACATATAAAACTATTTTTATGTAATTATTTAAAAGCTACGAGAGAAACCTTTTAAACCACTGTTCTTCTAAATTTACAGAAATAAATATGACTGTCTTATTTAGACTCTTTAGGCTCAATTAGGAAAAAACAGAGCTTCTTGCTACCACCTAGTGGGTAGAAATCCATCATGCAGACATTAAAAAGGACTGTGTAAATCCAAGGGACAGACTGTTTTAAAAAAGCAGCTTACCCTCTCTAAAATGATCTCTTCATATTTATACATGCCATCGCTGCCATTTACCTGTCAAAAAATACAAAGGTTAGCAATTTCGTTGTGATAAAATGTTATTTCCTAAAAAAATCTATCTGTACAAACAGAAATATCTATATAAACAGATCACCAATGAATCAGTAAGGAACATTTAGAAAAGAAAAAGGACACCATTTTTTGCATGTTGAAAATATTAAACATCTTTTAAATGAAATGCAAATTTTCTTCAAATTTTCAGGGAAATCCAGATAATAAAGCAGCTAATATGTCGGGTAAAAATGGTGAACAGCCTCTTACGACCAGAAGGAGGCCTTTACATGCGCATCTACACACAAACATAGACACGTCCATGCAGCAGAGGAAGTGAGAATAAAAACGGATCCATACTGTACAGACAGCAAGAGCAGATACTTACATAAGGGCCTGCGTCTAGTGAGTCTGCGTTGACAATGATGGGGGGAGGGTTGGCCTGTGAATACGAAGAGACGCACATTAGTTCAGTGTGTGAGGCTGGCAGCGCACAGACGTAATCAAGTATACACAGTATTGCCTGGGAGCAGAGGATGCCATAGGAACAGTCAGCGTGTCTCTGTGGGATGGAGAATGTGGGGAGGGACGAGTCGGAGGGGGTGTTGGAAGGTGTGAGGACCGAGAATGAGGACTGGGGCAGAGAGACCGCTGCTTATTAACCGCCACAGCCAGACATCCTGCGGTCACCTCATAAAACAAACCAGCTTGTGTTTCAGCTGTTGAGACAACACTTTTATCCCACGTCAAGTTTCACTTTACACCACGTAGTATCACATAGAAAATGCATGATTTTTTTTATCAGTTTGCAACCGTTACTTTGTTTATTTGTGTAAATCCTGTAAAACAAAGGACAAAATCACATTTCTTTTAATGAATCACCCTTTTTACTGGAGTTATAGATTGAGGCAATTTGATATTTTGTATAAAACGTAACATAATCTACCATCTATAGGTTTTATTTGTATTACTAATTAAACAGCTTACTAACATTATTTTCAATTAGTAATAAAACATGTGACAGTTCCAATTTTCCAAAGCCTTTCTTTCATTAATATTGTTTCAATTTTGCAAATGGTTGAAAAATGCAGCATTCACTGCAAAAAACAGAAGTATAGTTATTTAGCAGACTAAAAAGTGATATCAATTAGTGATCTCATTTAATGGGTTTTAAGAAGACATTTAAGGACTAGGGCTGCACGATATTAGAACATCTTGTGATGGCGATAACATTTGTAAATGTTGCGATAATGATAACAGGTGTGATATGTCTTTTTTTTCCTTTCCTTCATTTCTATCCTGTACTTCCTTTAGTTTACTTGACCTTTAGCACTTTTGACAATGTTATTTGTGTCTGGTGTGAGCTGTTGTTGCTGTTGAAACTCTGTCCTACTGGTTAAATATTGCCTTAGCATGAAAAATACAACTTCAAAACTCTTCAAATACATTACTCAACAATTCTGGCACTCCAAGTAGTCCTTTGTGATATGAATATTGTGCACACTGATATTGCGATGACAATATTTTTGCGATATATTGTGCAGCCCTATTAAGGACATCAATATACTGTACCATCTTGCAGTTAGTTTTTTTCCTCTTTTTAAGTATCATTTGAAGAAATTGAACAGCAAAGAGACTAATCAACAAACATCTAAATCCTGTGTTAGTTCTAACCCTGCTGGAAATCTTTGTTGAATGTTTCAGAACTGGAAACTCTAGCATTAAACGTTAATTATGTGCTTTAGGGAAAAAACGTTTGTAAATTGGATGAATGGATATATAAAACCTAATAATCATTTATGACCTTAACTATAAATTACATCTCTCCCTTTATTATTATTGAAAAATATTTCAGTAAAAGCATGAACACGAGTCAGTGTTTCTGTTTTTTAGAGACAAAACACGAACCCCCTTATAAAGTGCTACATCTGAAGTTTGTCACACTGACTATGCTCCCAGTTTGACTCTTTTGTGCCACCTGGTGTTTCTGCCCTCACTTTGTTCCTTGTAGAATGACCAAGATGTGGAGGAGGAGACACCCAGGAGAACTGAGCAGGAGCCTGTCGACCCGTTCTGTTTAGTTCAGCACTTTGACCATTTATTTTTTTCTCAATTTGACTGAGTTGTGTTGTTGATGCTTGGAGATTTTTAGCTGTTAGAGGTCCAACACAAGCTGTAATCTTCCTCACCTTACCAAATATTTTCTCACTCTGTCTTACAAACAAATCACCCTTATTTAAGCACCTGCTTCAGTTTAATAACCGCTTCCCTTTTTGATATTTGTTTGTACTTTAACATTACAGTTTTACTTCAGATATGCCTGATTTGACAGTTGTTTTCAGAAACGATTGATAACAAATCATAATCAAACATGTTCAAACAGTTTACCATTACTCTTAAATGTGACTATCAACATTATCATTAATATAAATGATTAAAATGAAAATATTGTCAACTTAAGTCACAACTAAAGCCCTTAACATTTTAATATATTTTAAAAAACGCATCTTAATTTTTGTTAGCTCTCATAAAGCAGACTCACCAGTTGCAATTAATTCTCTAACATATCAACAAATCGTTGGCATATTTAAATAATCTATGCTTCAAACAACAAAATAATACAGTTGTTCTATGCACCCTGCCTTTTACTTTCTGTACACTAATAATCTGCTGCAAGATTTATGTACTTGAGCAATATCTAAGGCCTCTGTAGGCTGTAGGTTGGACATGCTGTATTTGGTGGAGTTGTGAAATGACTCTGGACAGCTGTGGATGCTGCCGTCCCAAGTCAGCACAACCAGGCTTCCACTGCAATCTGCATATGGACAAACAGATGCTCACGTCTGCGCTTGTGTATGCACATTTCTAGTAAAGTCTTCATCTTAGACCCCTAACGCATTTTGTAAAATCCCTAAAGGATTTCACTGGTGAGGCCATCTGTAATATGGGAGTACAGCAGCTATTATGGTGCCATCATATTTTGAATGAGAACCATGAAACCACATTGAAAGGCAAGAAGAGATGAAACAATGCCTCAGGGCAACACAGGGAAATACACTGGCCACTGTTGTCCCTAGATGACTGACAGACTGAGCTATTGAGTCCATTACTGAGACTACATATGACAAAACACACTATTGTAGTATGATGCCTGCAGTGTGTATTGTAACTATCACAGCGGACCAGTGTAGCCCAGCGGGATCACTGAAACTACATGCAGACACATTACACTAACCTGGGTTTCCTGCTTAATCCCGCTACCCAATTCTCATGCAACAGCCTAACAAAGCGGACTAATGCAAGATAATCTCAACCTGAGTAAATACTACATGAGTTTGATTAAATATTCGACAGCGTATACAGGTACCTTGGATTAGACTGGAATATACCTCCTTCCTATGGCCTCGTCTCACAGTTTTATAGCTTAAAAAAAAACTAAAAGATAGCTGATTTAGGAAATCTGACCAGATTATTCTGACAGCTAAGGCTGTGTTGACTTGATCTATCAGGATTTTTCTCATGCAGATTGAAGTCAATCCAGCAGAAGAAGGGCATGTCTGGAGTCTGTTGCAGGTGGATGTGGGTCAGACAACAACATTATTGCTGTAAAAAATTATAGATGTGAAACAGTGCCTAACCTGTAGACCTGGACTTCATGTGAGAGCACTACATTGACCGCTTGTTTTATACACATCATATCTTTCAGCGTTCAAAATACAAACTGAATGAATATTAAGATAAAAGAAATGGTAAAGAAATATTATTCATTATAGCAACAGCCAACATCCAGAATAAAAAATACTAATAGCTGTCAGTTTTATTTATGCATGGAATTATGAGAATTTGCACAATAGTTTGATTATTTGTAGACCTAGACTAACCACACAGATTAAAAAGCCACAACATAAGTCTTTCATTTTTATCGTTTTGCAAAAGAAAGAGAAGTAACTTGACTTTTTGTAACTTTCAAAGCAGATGTTTTTCTTAATAATGCAGCTGTAACAGATGGCAGATGGAAAGAATTTACTGTTGGCTCTGATCCAGTCACAACGCAAGCTTGGTGATTCAATCACAATGAACGCTGCAAACAATTTCAGCTTCATGAACAAGTGTAATTTTCTAATCAGACAGAAACCACACGTTAACCTGAGAGTTGCCTCAAAAGATTTACATCAAGGATTGCAAAGGACAAACTGATAAGAGAGCATACCAGACACAGAGACCTCATTGTACAGACAATGACAGTAAGTCCAGACTGCGTCCCCAGCATGAAATCATCACAAGTCCCCGCTGACCACAAGGAGTGACGAAAACGCATTCGCTGCAGTGCTTTCTTTCTCTCACTCCTTAGGTTCATTCACCCATCTGTCCATGATCGTTCCCCGTTTATCAATCTATCATCTTGCTCTTCTGTCAGTTGGGACAGTGTGTCTGTCTCTTGTCTCTCAGCATCACGGTCAATGTATATCATGTCCTACTGGCATTGCATCACTTGGCTGAAGACCCTGGGGACAGTAAAGCCAAAAAGACTCCCAGTAAACCTTGGCAAGTGCAGGGCAGAGGCTTCATCCAAACTGTTAAATAATTAATGTGTTCCCATGGTAACCAGTGCTTTCACGCTATTGGCTAGAGAGCCTTCTTAGCCAACACCCCTTACTTCTTCTCTTCAGCTTCACACTGCTGCCTCACTGCAGTTAATGCGGCCGTAGGGCGGATGTGACTCGCTGCCTTCAGATCAACACAAACAATTTTCTAATTTAAAGAAACCATAAATCTGCAGGCCATGTGATAACATATGAGTATGATTATTGAAATAAAACGATGAAGAACTACTATAATTTGTGTATTTTACGATGTAAATCATAACCAAGTGAAATGTATCAATGAACATCTCTTTTTTTGTTGTTGTCTTTGTTGTTTTTGGACCATACTGTGCATTAGTACACTGTTTACAAGATAGATTGGTGCAAATAGTCAGGATTAAAGGAAAAGAATGAACAAATGACTGTTTGTTGGGAGAAGCTTTTATCTCATGAACATGTATTTGTATTTCAAATAGTTATTTGACTATCTGTAAGTGAGCAAACATTTACCAAACTGTCCAACATTTTAATGTTTTAATAATAAAAAATTAAAATCTACCATCTATAGCTTGCAGCTTGCAGCTTAAAGGTTAAATATGTTATGTATCTTTCCTGCCCCCAGCCATCAGCATCTACAATAACTTTTTAGTTAAATGAGTTACAACAACACCTAATTACCCTCTGGGATCAATAAAGTATTTTTGAATTGAATTGAATTGTATGTTGCAAAATACTAGAACAAGTGTCCATCTTGTACATTTACCAGAGATGCTCCTGCATCCCTATCACCTGTGTTGAGTGAAATTGTCTTTTTGAGGTTCTTTCTTTTTTTATTGAAATTAACCAGAATTTTAGGTTAAGCTTTTTGCTGAACTGTTTGGCCATCGGAACTCCATATAAAGACTTAACACAGATTCAATGTGCTGTGCAACCGATAGAGATAGAGATAGATGGATAGATAGATAGATAGAGCGCACTGACAGAGGTGGGGCTGCCATGCACCGGCGCCACCCGACCCTCTGACCACCTTCAGTAGGCAAGGCGGGTGAATTGTCTTGTCCAAGGACACAATAATTTATTGGGATTTACATTATATACTGATTATAAGTACATACACATAGTATAGTCTTATGATAGAAGAACTATAATGATTGTTAAATGTGACTGTTTTTACTTAAACTGATGATTTTATATAGGTAGATACATGCCTGAACACAAATTCAACACATAACTGAACTTGTAAATCTTCATTAGGCTAGACTATAAAATTGTCTGGGGACATGGCTTCGGGCAGCTGTAGGGACTCCTCCCATGTCCCGGAGCCCGTGTTAAATTCAATGTACTTCCTTGTTTTGGGGCTGAACACTTGGTCATTAAACGAGTCTTCAGACAGAGAGCTCTTGGTTTTGTATGACTCTTTTAACTATTCCTTTTCATGCATTGGTACATTCTCCATACGGTTCAAACACACAAATTGGTCAACTAACACGTTTAACAGTATTTTCAGTCAGTCAGTCAGTCAGTCAGTCAGTCAGTCAGACAGACAGACAGACAGACAGAACCAGCAAACCTACAGTCTTACTTCTCTATGTAAATTAATTGGATTTTGCCTTTATTAAAGAAAGAGAGATTTATTTAAGGGCTGACTCTTGTTGATTTATATAGTTCTGACCTTGCTGCTGTATGTTCAAACTTCTGTTTTTAATATGTTTAGGTGTAGTTTGTAATTTTATCTTAAAAGGAAGGAAATGTAATGCATCACTGTGTGTGGGAGAGTAGACTGGACTTAGAGCTCCACATCTGGTTACAAAAATACAGCGTGGCAGCTTTCATAAACTGTGTACTGCTGACTTCAGTTCCCAACAATGAGAGATGATTGAGACATTTGGTCTAATATTATAATATACAGGGGTAAGACAATGAAACTGAAACACCTGGTTTCAGCCCATACAAACCCCATTTAGACAGCTTCCTCTTGCGTCCACAGTTAATCCTGTTGGATGTGGTTTGTCCTTATTGGTGGTATGCTAACATTATCCTTGATACCGTGGCTCTTGATACATCATAAAGACTTGCTGTCTTGGTCACAGATGCGCCGGCAAGACGTGCACCAACAATTTGTCCTCTTTTGAACTCTGGTATGTCACCCATAATGTTGTGTGCATTACAATATTTGGAGCAAAACTGTGCTCTTACCCTGCTAATTGAACCTTCACACTCTGCTCTTACTGCTGCAATGTGCAATTAATGAAGATTGGCCACCAGGCTGGTTCAATTTAGCCATGAAATCTCCCACACTAAAATGACAGGTGTTTCAGTTTCATTGTCTAACCCCTGTATGTTAGTGGTGCAAACCCTCATTTGAAATACAAACAAGCATCGTACTTTCATGTTTTCTGAAAAAAGGAATGGAAGAACATGAAGGGTGACTTGGAACGACAGCACAGAAAGAATGATTTTTTTACACATGTATGTCCACATCAAATATAATGCAAATATTAATAGTTTTCTACAAACTATACATTACTTTATTATTTATAAGTGATTATGTAAGAGATACATATTGACTATCCTTAACCATAAAAACTAAGGAAGGAGTTTGATTAAAAAAGATAACATTTGGTTATCTGGAGTTCAAAAGGTAAACTATTTAACCAAAAAAAAAAATCACTAGAAAAGGTCCAAACTTCCCCCATTATTTTAAGAAACTTAAACTCTCACTTTCTTCTTAAAGGCAAATAGAGAAAAAAAATGAGAGTTCAGGATGTTCACAGGCAATGGCATGCTGACAGGGCAACAACCCTTTCCTTCTTAGGAAATATTTTCATATCAGCTCTTTTTTTTCCACAACAAGATGAGAGCTGAGCCTCCAGTGGTGACATCGCAGTAAAATATGACAGACAACCTCCCCCGGATCATAGGCAGAGTCCATCAAATGATCGTCAGTGCATGAGGAAATTATTCTTAGCCATAACATGCACGTGTTGGATAAAATCAAAACGACTCTAGCAGCACTGCATGTATGTTCTCCAGCAGAAAGTGGGATGGGTGACGCAGTCAGTGCTGCTGCTCCGATCTTCTAGCTCATAGGCCACGCTGCAGTCCAATCAATAACTACTCAATTACCATGCACCCAACATCTCATTCACGCCGAACCCCCACTGTGCCGGAGGGAAGGAGGAAGAGGAGGTGGGCACAGAAGTGACAGATGGATAGATTTGAGAACGATGAACACATGACAGCACGAGATGTTTCACTGGTGCACAAAGTCGAAACTCAATGTCAGAGAAAAAGCAGGCATAATGAGATTTAATGACGAAAAATCCCACAGTGTTAAAAGTCAATAGTTTCTTTCCCCTCGTCTACAACACCAGCACTTATTTAAATGAGAAAATTAATTAGTTCACCCATAAAACAGCCCCATTAAAGTTTAAAGTTTTCAGATTTGATGGCTTTGATTGAGCATTTTGACTACATCTGCACCTCCCAACACACACGGCGCACGGCGTACATCCATGAAACTATAATTAATAGCCCGTCACAGCTGTCAGCAGCGCTCCCTCCTCATCTTTATGTAATATTACAAAAGCTTGCTCTGGCTTACCTCTCTGTCACGCTGAGCAGCTCCAAATGGGAGCCGGCTAGTTTGACCTTCACCAAGAGCAGCCACAGAGGGAAAACTACTTAGTGTAACGAATATTCATAACAGTGTTGCTCGAAAAGGCCTCCTACAAGTCTACTGACAACTAGTCAGGGCTGAAGCTGACTGGGCCTTTTTTGTGTGTATTTCTGACATGTAGTGTGGCAACAAGTGGGCATTTTGACAGATCATAACAGGATGAACAACTGTTGATAGCTTGTAGATAACAATTTGCAACAAAACTTGACAGTAATTATCTTCGGTAAATAAAAGATAAGAAAGTTTATTTTTTATAAAATGTTTTACAAATCTAATTAGCTGTTTGTTATCAGGACTACATGTTAGAATCCTTGACAATGAAACAACACAGTTGCCTTGAGTGGGTTTGATGATGTTCTTTATTGGTAAGAGGATTTTAAAGACTTAACACTTAATAGTGCAAATTTTCTCATATTGTGTGTCATTAAAAGATGAGCAAACATTTCACGCAAACTGATTTAATTCCAAGTTTTTAATTGTTTAAAAACCCAAATAGAATTCATAATTATATAAGGAAAAAAGTTTAATATCCATCTTAAAATCTGAAATCAGAAGATAGATGTAACGTTTAGAAATCAGTCAACATTTTTGCAGATTATTAACTAACTCTTGAAAAATATTCATACCAATGAAGCATAATTATTTGCTATGAAGCATTTCATACGTATTTGAAATGTGGGGTTTCAGTGCTTGAGTCATTCTTTTCAAATGCTGCTAACAGGAAGGTGACAGAATTATTGGTGCACCCCCTCATGAAAGCAGCAAACTTTGTGTTTTTGTTTCTTGCAATCATCTTTTTTAAACCTAAACCGCATTTCAGTCAGTTTTGATTAATATACATTTATCTTTTTTATGTGACGTAATAATGACATCATATCTTATTTAGATTGGACTTTGCAAATCAGTATATTTGTTTCTTTTTTCATTTAGATTTTTATTATATTGCTAGTTTTTACTTTACTTTACTTGAAGTTTTATTCTAATCTAAAATCTAATTTGTTCAGAATCACGACAGACATTTCCACAGATAAATTTTACTCCTGCTAATTGTCCATCAGTTTCTGATCTTGTGGTCACACAGCCAGTTAGTTATAACACGTGTGGCTGCGATGAAGCCGGTCATGTGTGTCATCAGTATGCTTCACATATTCCCACCCTCACTTACTCCTCTCCATCAGAGGTCACTGCAGCTTGTTAGCTCAACACTCTGGAATAATTCCTGGCTTTTGTTGCTAAGCTGAGAGAGCTGCTGAACTCGCTTCTCTCTGGTGTTTTGAATCATTTGGAACCACACACAACTGAGTGCTGCCATTTTGATGTTTCCACCACCGTCAGTTACCATTACAGAATGTATTACTCTTCTGCTGTACTTAAATCATTCTGTGTTTTTGGATTATAAATGCTTTTACTTTATGATGTCTATAAAGATCCTGATAGTGTTGCTGATAGGGTGGTGGAGGTTGGCTACTGATGAGACTGTAAATCTATCTGAGTTTCAAAATTCTGAGGAATACTGATTAGGGCCGCAATACCAATTTAATTTACAAAACACCCACATTTTCCTCACTTTTCTGTCATCATGACGCTCACAACACTCTCTGTGTGCTTTAGCATCTCAGCCACTAACATCTAAAATGAGTGTTGGCATCTTGGACAGTGAGAGTTCATTTGATTAGTCAAATAGTTTAGCATACAAAGCATTCTGGATGACACGTTAGAACCATTTATTGTAGTCCAAGCAGTCCTTTGATGTACTGCACATGTTAATACTGCAATATGTAATGATATAGAATCAGTATACAAAATATGCAGTTCAGATACAAAAGAAAGCTTGATTTTTACTGAGATTTCAGTTTTATAAATGCTGGTACAAACATGTTCCTATTCCTAAGTGATCTTTAAAGGAGACATATCATGCTTTTAAATCCTTTTTCACCTTTAAATCATTCAGTTGGAGTCTATGTAAAGTGGAACTGTAATGCTTTGTAGTTGGTAAGTCCCAACATTCTTTGGCAGTTCCATTGCAAATACTGTGAAGTAATAATTCAGAAAACGCCAGAGAAAATAGAGAAAACTCAACGAGTTAGGAAATATGACCCCAGAATATAAAGATATCTACACATAACCGGGAGAGACTAAATTCAAATTTTCTGCCTCCTAGAGACTCTGAGTTCACAATAAAATGCATTTATCAGGTACAAAAGTGGATTTTTCATGATATGTCCTCTTTAATTAAAAAAACTAACCTTAATGTATTAAAGTAATGATTTTGGCTAATAATAAACTGGAATGTATGCCTAAAAAACTGGCACATCTGGCAAGTTGGTTTTCTCCAAAGGTAGCAAAACATTTTGTTTAATCTCTACAAAAAACAAAGTTTGAGGACAAAAAAATTAGAAAGTATGCAAATTTAATCAGAGCTATTGACTGAATAGTTAGTTAGCTGAAACTGCTCATATCAGTGCTAAATCTAATTCTTTAGGCTTTGAATCGACTGGACAAACTGTTTTTTGAAGACACTGGTTAAACATTTCTTACCAGAGCTTTTCTGCAAACAAATCATAAAAAAATAACATATTATAATTTTGCTAATTTACAAATCAAAATCATCGAACCACTGCAGTACAGAGAGATATTTATGATCCCTTGAAAGTCCACTTTATTGACATTATACTACAAATCACAAAGGTAACTTTGACCTCTATGTCAATAGAAACCTCACATCACCAGGGCCTCCACCGTCTTCTACCTTCTGCAGCAGAGATCTAAACATCTTGGTTAAGGTTTTGTGCTCCTCTATAAGCTCCACTCGGGAACACCCACGGGCTCACAAAGCTCCATTCACTAGCCTTGCCTGAGTTTTGGCTCACAATAAGTGTAGGTGTTGAAAGTGATGAAAAATTACAGTAAGTAGGACAACGGGCGATGCAACAAAAACATGAGCTGTGCTTCTAGTTTCCCCTCTGATAGTTATGAATACATGAGCACATTTATCCATATGCTTATGTATTAGGCGCCAAACAACAGAAGGAAAAAAGAAAGAAAGAAAAAAAAAACACGGCATTGTTTTAAAAAGATTGTAGCACTTTGGTGTTTGCCAAATGAGCCGTCCCTACTGTGGAGGGTAAGACACAAAGTCCCCTAAAGGATGAAACTCATTCAAGATCAGAGCAGTGCTTTTACTGAACTGGAGAGATGACACACTGATCTGAAAATACTCAATCCTTTAATACCAAAAACACTTTAACAGTAGTTCCTGTGATAAAATGCTATGTATCAGCTATATAACAGCTGGGCAAAAATCTTCAAATGACATTCAGGATTTCTTAACCATATGTGAATTTCTGTAAAACAAGTGACAAATTTGTGAATTCTGTGCATGAATTGGTTTTGAAATAGTTGTTCCGTACAAATTGTCCCTCTCCTCTCCTCTCATTCCCGCCTGCTGAGATGTTCCAGTGAACATATGCATGCTTTGGATTTGGCAGATTACATAATTGGAAATGTTAATGGTGAATATTAATCCACAATGGCCCATATTGGGTTTTAAAAGTCAGCTGATGGTGATGTGCCGAACCTGTTCAGTGAGAGCGAGCTCCTAAATTATTTCATGCACATTTGTGATAAAACATTTTTTTTCTTTGACTCATATAAGGCTGTGTCAATGTGCAGATCAAAGAAAAAAAAAAGCTCTTGGAAAACCAGAGAGCTTTCGGTCGCCTTCGTATCAGAAGTGCAGTCGGTGGTAATTAGCTAGCTGAGCAGCAGAGCGACTGTGCAGTTCTGACTGAGCCTGCACCATGGCAACACACAGGCTTGTTTCTGAGCACAGCCTCCTCTCTGCTATCCTTTCCTCCCTCCTCTTCTCCATTTCCCTTCCTCTTTTTACTGGTTCTTCTTTTGCTTTTCACCAAACCTCTCATTTATTCATCTCTGGGTTTTTCTTCTTTTCCAGCTTCCTCTTTCTGTCTCTGTACAAATCTCTCTCTTGCATTTTGTCCTTTCTTACATCATGGCAGGCCAAATCGACGCAACATAAAAGACACTCGCAGGCGCATATTCGGCGAGGCTTTGGCGCTGCTGCTTTCCTCGACATTCTGGACACACAGACTGAGGATTTCTATGGCATATGGCATATCAGTATGATGTCTTTATGTGTTCTAAATATATACCGGACTGTGTACACTGTGCATTTTAATAAACAGAATAACAAAATGTGTGCGTTTAACGTATCAAAAAACATTGCCCGATCATCCAATGAAAGATGCTTGGTGTAATTAAAATTGTTTGTTCTAGTATGAATTTTATTCATTTTTGTGTTCCATGAAATATTCACTCCCCGTCAAATAAAACATATTGCCCAGACGGAAGCCAGGCAGATTTATGTTGTCGTTTGTCATCAAATATTAGTTGAATTTAATGCTGCAGAAATGCAGTATGAATGATGGAAGATGTAAATAAATTTTGGGTTGAATTCAAGTCACTTTCCCTTAAATTGTGAAAAGGGGTACTATATAAAGAGTCATGAGGGTAAAAGAGGGATTAAAGAAGTGGAGATGTAATGAATTAGAGATGTACTTGCAGACACAATTTAATGCTCAAGTCAGGCTGTTTATTCACAATAAGAAGTTTATGACCTATAAATCAAAGAAGTTATGATATTTAAACAGATAATTCTGTCTTAGCAGAACCTCAGCAGTTACAAACCACAGATCTGATCCGTCTGTCACAATTTTACCACTCAGAACTCTGAATAGTCTCCATGCAGCGGGAGATGATGAAATATTTTCTGTAAATGCTTCCAATTTTTAGGATGTTTCGATACATTTGTTCTCCAAATTGTGTACTTTTGTATGTGCTTTCAGAATTGCTGTATCTACAACACATTCTTCACCCTACGTTCACTCTTATTTAAAAAAAAAAATGCATTCTTTTCTTTATATTTTTCAGAGATAAGTCTTTGTTATCACAGGAAAACAATAACCTCTGCTTTTGTTTTTCATGTTTTTTAACCAAAGCAGCAGCAAATGATACTGAAGGCGTCCAGTAAACGCTTGCCCATGTATGTGACCTCGTTATGCCTCAGATGTTAACGTGCGAAAGAGCCAAGTGCATTTTGCAGCTGTAAATGTGTCAATGAGAGAGGAAAATTCTTCCCCGCATTCTGAAACAGACATAATTTCACAATAATGTGTTCAGATTTCTTTCTGACTGCTGCTTAAGACACAAAACAACACCACTGACTGCTTTGTTCTCTTCTCACACGTCTGAACTTGTGTGACTTAGGCTTGAGGCTAAAGAGACGGCAAGCAGACCTTTTAAACAGCTGTTCATTATAACAGAAATCAGTCTGGTATAACTTCTACAAAGTTTGATTGCCTAAATAATCTATGTCAAGAATCAAGTCTAGGTTTTGTTTATTGTAAAAGCATGGTGGGAACTTTGCTTTTCCACTGGCAAACATTTTCCAAAAGTGGGCACACTGCTGAATAAATAAAACAAAAAATATCTCGTATTACATGTAACATGAAAAATGGGCCATGACACCTGGAATTAATAACCTTGTTTAAAATGCCTTACCTACCAATGAAAATTCTAAAGTCTATAAATTAAAACTGCATCCCCATTTAGCAGCAAAGCCTGGTCTAAAAACATGTAAATGATTTAGAAAATGTGTCTCCTTGAACCTAACTGTTGTGATCTGTATCATTTTTAAAGTACAGTACAGTTTGCTCTGACAGGATTTATTCTGTTGAATATAACTTGAGCCTTTAAAGTTTTCTAGTCATGTAGTAGATAAAACAAATATATATACCCCTAAAAGTTAGATTTCTAATTATTGTGAAATATTTTAAAGGGGGGTATTTTGTATTTTCCAGGCACATAATTCACTTACTACTCTAGGAACTGAGTAATTTACAGGGATGAAAATGTCATCTTACATTAGGTAACCTACATTTATGTCTCAGTTTTCAAACTAGGTTCAACAACTAGATGATTTTATATTAAAATCCATACAAAATAAGCAATTAAAATGTGAACTCTAATAAAAAATGTTTGTCCTATCAGTAAATTATAACAAATAATGATGGTTCCTTCTTGTCTCTATAGTGAATATCTTCAACAAAACTTGCTAAGAACCAACAAATAAAATTTTCATAGAGATTTTGAAAACTATCACCTGTATTACAACAGTACATTTGACTGTATTTTAATTGGCGCCCCTAAAAATTGCTCTTAATAAAATTCCCTGTTACTGACGCCCGGCTGACCCCCATAATAATGAGGTGGCGTTACTGCCGTTGTGTGTTACATTGTGAAGAAATACAAACAAAAATGCAGACACGGAGGAAAACAAGAAAGTAATAAAATCTGTGAAAACAGTTCCAGAGTAGACATGTTTCACCAACAGTGTAATAAAATGTGCAATATTAAACTGGGACCGCTTGTGTTGTTTAGTTTCACAATAAAGTGAGAGCATGATCTTCGTTCTCTTTCTGTCTCAGAAACCGGAGACGCCGGTTTCTGTTTTTTCCAAACAGATGGGATCAATTTTCACTAATAGAAATGATTGATAATGAATGAGGGCGGGGGGGACGTGTGTCGAGATCATTTGTGGCTTGGTGTACATACAACAGGCTTTGGTCTGGATTATGTTAGCTGTCAGCTCAGTGGGGGAAACAGGAAGTTCATGTGAGCCAATTATATTCAGCCTCAACACACAGAGATCACATGACAAGCAGATTATTCAACTGATAGGAGCTCAAAATGGCTGCTCGTTTAAAATATGTATAAACTGAAACTAAGCTGAAAACATTGTTAACTGGCTAGAACCACATAAAAATAAATGATCAGCTTAATAAAAAAATCAACTAAAAACTACGGTTAAGGTGTTTTAAATTTACTAAAAATACAAATTAACTTTTTTTTATTTGTTGTTAATTAAACAAACAAACATCAACCTATTTTATTATGATTAATAATAACTGCTCATGTGACTGTAATAACCACCTTGATTATAAAACAATTTTTGCAACCTGGCAAATATTATTAACAATGTTGCTATTTTCTAATATAGAATATTTTAAACTTAAGGTTCAAAATCATTAAACATTCTAAATATTATGCTTTTTGTTGACATAATGTGTTTTTAAAGGGAAAATATGGTAAGATAGATCATTATTATGGGGCAGTTGTGGCGGAGTGGTTAGGGGAGTCCTGTAACCAGTAGGTTGCCAGTTGGATCCCCCATTCCATCCTTCTCAATCATTGTGTCCTTGGGCAAGACACTTCACCCACCTTGCCTGCTGGTGGTGGTCAGAGAGCCCAGTGGCACCGGTGCATAGGAGCCCCACTTCTGTCAGTGTGCACCAGGGGAGCTGTGGCTACAATGTAGCTTACCACTATCAGTGTGTGAATAAATGGGTGAATGATTGAAGTGTGAAGAGCTTTGGACTCCATAGGGACTTAATAAAGCACTATATAAGTTCAAGCCATTCACCACTTGCCATTATTAACCTAAACTGTGAATAAAATGTTAACAAAACTTCTGAATGAGAGACTCTGATGTGAAAACAACATATTCTATCATGTAAATCACTTTAAAATGCTGCAAAATTGTGTTCAAGTTCACATTCAAAATGTTTTATTCTTTTTTTATTTGTTAGGCTGAAAGTTGTTCGGTGCTGTTGCCTCCTTTCCAAAGGCAGCTTTACACCTCAAAACAAAAATCAAACCTTTGATTTGCTCAATGTTGGAAAAAAGAAAGATGGAACGAAACAAAAGGCAGAACAAAATGAGAAAGGAATGATAGAAATGAAGAACACTGTATACACAAACACACACAGAAATGAGAGGCCAGACCAAATGGCTAAAGGGTTGCTTGGATAATGCATTAGATAGAGATGGTACTCAGAGCAGCTACACATGGTTGGAAATGCGTACACACACTTCACACACACTTTTAGAAAATGGACAATACAACAAGAAAAACTTCTATTTTTTGAGTGATGATTTACCTGAGAAATATTGCTCACTGTGTCCATCTCAGTTATGTTTCTGTTTAACAGGTTTCAAACACTCTGCTACTATCAGAGCTAACCTTCGGAGCCACCAAGGGGTCATAAGCAAAAATAAAATGTAAGATTTCCCTCAATTTAGGAAAAATTTAACTCAGATTTACAGTAACATTGGTGTCTACATGCAGCTGGTGTTATATTTAGTTTTGTGTTTCAGTTTGAATGAGGAAATGGACAATGTTGCACCACTGGAAGTGAGACAAGGGTTTAAGGACTGTCTGCAAATGACAGAATTGTGCTGTGATAATCATCAGAATTGCTTGTGTTTTCACATAAATCACATCAAACACTTATATCTCATTTAACATCATTTCAACAGTTTAAATAAAAAAAAGTTCTACAATTTTATCTTTCAGCTATTTTAATGATTAATAAATGTTTTCTTGATTTAGATTATAGCTTGGTTTGATTAAAATTAGGTTGTTTTTCTGTGGTTTACAGTGGTTTAATGGCTTGTTTGGAAGTTTGTGAACCTGGATGTAAGAATTTGTTCAACAATTTAAATGTTTAAATGGTGATATTGTAACCAAATCTACGTGAACAGTGGCAGATTAACCAAACTGAGGAAATGGATTTCTCAAACTTTATTTTTACCATGCCTCAATGAGCTCCATGAAGTGAATTAAAACAGCAGAAAATAAAAGTTTAGTTTTGTAATTTATATTGTGAATCTATGAGGCTAAAACAGGATGAGTCAAAGACTATTTAAGGCTTTAAAAAATAAATTAAGTAATTTGCATTTTTGCTCAATGAAAATGACTTTTAATCAATGGCAAGTGATGGAGTTTGGTTCCTAAAAAGGGAACCATTGATCATTGATAGTTGTGTCTTTATTATTGACACAAAGGCACAAAAATCCCAACCCCATCTATACACAACAAAAACTCCTCTGATTTTTTGTTATTTAGCAAAATCTCTTTATATTTTCCAACCGGTTTCATTTAGTATTTTAAATTTTACATTTTAATAAACAATACTGAATCAGTCCAAAATTAACTAAATGTTTCCTGCAGATGTTCTAAATTAAAAGTCTATTTAGAGTGAAAGGGATTATGCCTTTTGAGGTACAGAAAAGCTTTTAATGTGAAACGTCTGAGCAGGAAGTTATGGGTGTCATCGGCAGAACCTTAAAAGTAATTTAAAAATAGCAAAGAGAAACAGGTATCACGTGAACATTTTAGAGATATTATTGAAGTTGTGCATAAAATAACAAGGAATCTGAGGTAAAGTTGATAGAAGAAAAATACTCAAAAGGTATATAGTGAAATATTATACAGCTACATTTAAAAAGGAAAAAATTCAGAACAGATAAAGGCAGGAAGATCATACATCGTCCTGGCTCAGAAAGCCAGTGTCTGTTTATTGCTTTAGGCAGGACTGACCTCCTGCACCAGATCTTACTGCAGCGAAGGAAAAGAAGAATCTCTGTTGGTTCATCAGTCTATTCTGCTGATCTTGTCTAATATGTAGAGCAGCTTGTGCACAATCTTTCTGCTGTCAGCTCTAGGGGATCCGTGGCAGACCCCACCACAGAGCCTTTTTAATTAGTTTGTTCAGTTATTTTATATGCACTGTGTGATTGATGTGAATTTCTAAAACAGAACAAAGGTTCACTCTGATATAAATAAAAGCCTGGCTGGCGTTAATACAAAGCTCGGCTTTCACTGACCAGAAAACACTGCTCAGTAACTGTATCAGTATGTACTATGCTGCAGAGTTTTTATTTTCTTTTTGGTTATTTTATTCAGTTGTTAAAATAGTTGGTTCTTTTAATACTGACTATTTGGGATTTATGTACCTTACTGTAAAGAGTTACCAAAATAACAGCTGATGTGACGGTTAAATAAAAGCCCTGTTGAAAGCACCCACACACCCCCACAAAAACGAAGAGGAGTCAGAAGGCTTAGGGAACTAGCTCTTCACCAGTATTGATTGCATAGACACATATTCCATGGCAACATGTGGGTGATGGATCTGGTGCACATTGCAAAGCAGGAAGATTAATTTTTTAAAAATATTTTTAGACAAAGTCTATCACAATGTGTCTTTTTTATTAACTGTAGTAGAGTTATAGCATTTACATTGTCACCTTATTTTTTAATAATAAAAATAAACAAATAAAACTACTCATATCTCAGCCTAACAGGAAATCAGATGCTTCCATCACTGATTCAGAAGTCCAGCCTGCCCCACACAGCACTGTCTTGTTTCTAGGCCAGTCTCTACTGTGATCAGCAAAACCACTAAATAAAACAAAACAGGCAAGCAAACAAACAGCTTTTCCCTCCATTCTTCTTTTTGTCTCTCCACTGCTCTCCTGGCTGGCAGCGAGAGGTGGCGAGGGAAACAGGCGAGATGATATGGGGCAGAACCCTGGCCAGGCCTCTGACAATGACCATATGGATCACAGGGACAGGCAGCCTCGGCTTCCAGCAGGATACACACACCTCCACACACAGTGTTCGCAGCCTCAGGCTATTACACCTGTAACACTGTTTAAAAACCTTTGCAAACTATAAATCATATAGCTGAAGTTGACTTGTAGCAATTAGTGAAGCCTTTAATAAGCGTGTTGCTAGAGAGTTAACAAATTCCCCTAAATTCATAATATCAGACATCAACCTCCACACTGAAATAAAATGAGCAGATTCAGTTTGTGAATGCAGCACAAAGGCAAAGAACAACAAAGCGACCGAGTGGAGGCTTTTAAGTTAAATGTAGGAGGTTGGATTTAACACAGTTCAGACTCTGGGTCACAGCTATAGCTGCGCCCTGTTATGTATCAAGCTCTTCAGCTGCCATAATGATGGCCGGCTTGTGTCTTTATCACATTGATGTCAACGTCTGACTGGCCTTTTCTCTGAAGCATTGCCCCCGCTGCCTCTCATGGAAGAAAAAGCAACAGTTTGTTAACGTGAACGGAAATATTTAAAGAGTGCCATATCTCCCTCGTTCTATAGGGCCTCATCTATAATTCCATATCCTCTTTATCTCCAAATTTTCACTCTTCAATATTAATTGTTAGCATCTGACCCATAAAGTTTATAGCATGACTTTAAAAAATTAATTTTCTTGATAAAACATGGATATTTTTATTTTACAGATCTCCATATAAATATATCAAATACTAGCCAATAGATAGTAAAATACAAACACCCATTCACTATACACATACTTTTATGCATATTGATTTAGCCAACTAATCTATGTCCTTCTAAGAAATATTTCATTATTAATAACGTAACACTGCCCAGGAAATCAGAGAGTTAGATTTTGAAGAAGGGTAAGTTGTAATTCAGACTTCAGAAGCATTCTAGTTGGTATTTCCAACCACAAACTTGGACATTTTGATAACCGAATTTTATATTCTAAATAAATTTAAAATGATGCAAAGCAATCTTACATTAAATTTACGTAATGACAGTAATTGCTTGATGTGCGGCGCCTGAGATGTTGATTTTCAGTAACTGTGCCAGATTAGTTGAATAGCTGCATGGTATTAACAAACAAACAGCATTCTTTGAAGGAATGTATATCTACCTTGCATGCTTGGAGTATTGCTAGAAATTACACTCAGCTACTGCCACACTAAATTTGAGTTCAATAGCTGCATACATAACAGAGCTATAGCCATTTTTGTTCTCCAGACAAAATAATTAGCTGTGGCGGCCATCTTGAAATGGTTTGGCTCCAAAGCTTATGAACTGTAGATGTGCATACAATAATTCCTTTCTGAGAGTTTTATTAAAATCCATCCCTTGTGTTACAGGAAAATATATTGTAATATTTTCAAAAAGCCTAAACTTATTTGATTCTGTTTCTTTTTAATTCCTTTACAGATCAGCATAGATGCTGCTGTCTTCTGCACCAGAGTGTATGTTCTCTGGTGGAGGCATTTATCATACCTCTTTGTCACTATTGGTTCATAATGGTTGGTGTTTAAGAGCTCAAACAAGAACTGACTGAAACAGCAGCAAATAGTCAGAGAAATCAGATCTTTTACATCTCCTGATGATTACCATTTTTATTTAACAAAAAATGAACTAAAATACTGGAGTAAAGCCGGGTACATACTGGTAGCGTTTTGAGCAGCCAAAGCAGCCAATTTACATGCAAAGTCCATGGTGGACGTGCATCTAGGAGCAGCGGGGTGCGTTTAGCCAGTTTAGCGCGACACACAAGGTAGCGGTAGGTGGAGAGCGTCTTCCGTCGATGCAGCATGTCCAAAGCAGCTGACGCTCAAGTTCGAAAAATTTAACTTTTGTTGCTCAACACGCTGCATCAACCAAACAGAGAGAATAATTTTTCCATGTGATGGTTTCCTGAATGTTGCCCACTAATTGGAAACAGATGGACAGGAGCTCTTTAGCTGAAATCGACCATCTACTGTTGGTGTTCTGGCTGGAGATATCAGCACCGATGTGGGTCAGCAGCTCGTTAAACTGACCGCGGTGTTAAACTGGGCTCCGGAAAAAAAAATTGTTGTCAGCCCACAGCTCCGGGAATGAAACACAGATTGCCTCTGAATTATCTGGTGTGCGCAACGTTAGCTTGCTTTCAGTAAATAAAGCAAAGCCATTTTCTTTATTTCATCTTTATTCCACCATTAAAGACAGACCGGAAAAAAACCAAGACGCTCCTCCCTCTTCAGATGCGTGTCTAGTCTCTGTTTCCGCCTGAACGTAGCACATCCAACTTGAGGCGTTTCAAGCCAGAGTCTGACCCAGAGGGAGAGGAGAATGAAGACGACAAAATTGCAGATTTGGACAGTTGGTAAGCCAGAAATCCATGATCATTTTTACCAGTTCCGCAGCATATACCCTGACGTTACAGTTCAAAATTTGTAAATGGGAATTTAGAAAACTGAACGAAACTGAAAAATGACCCAAACAGAATTTACAGATATCTATGCAGCACCAGGAGAGACTAAATTAAACTTTTCTGCACTCCTAAAGACTCCAAGTACACAACAAAATGTATTTAAGAGTTAAAAAGTAGATTTTGCATATGTCCCCTTTAATAAACCCAAGCAGCATATTTACATTAACACCTCATACTGTCAGAGTGGTGAAAGGTTGATTTTGGCTTGTCTTGTAGCCACTGGACTTGCATAACTTGCTGTTATTGAATCAATCATGAAATCCTCTTTAAAGCAAAACAGTCCAGAGCCAAATGTGTGGCTTTCTGTCCAACAGCTGAAGCTTATTTGAGACTGGTCCACACAACATAACAAAGAGCTCAAACACATCAGTAAATCTGGGAGAATAGATAAAGAAAAATCAAGTTGTTACATTGGTCCATTAAGAGCTCAATCCTGGACTCGACTGAGACATTAAGAAAGCTGTGTATAAAAAGATGTTCATAAATGTCAATGAACTGAAGGAGTGTTGTATAGAAAAAGCTACAAAAAATCTGTCCTGACAATATGAGAAATTGATAAGGCTGTAAAGAAGAAGAATACTTCAAGCTATTGTGGCTAAAAGATACTATACAGCATGTCTGTGGCAAAACTTTAGAAACTGAAATAAAATGCCAAATTGTGTCAGTTTGATGTGTGGTGTCTGTGTTTGGGATGTACCTTACACTTGGGAGTTTTAATTTCCAGAGTACATTAAATGCAACACAAACAATAAAAAATTCTGCTGACTCAGGGTTGTGTAATACTAGCTTTGCAGTCAATGCAATGTCTCAAATTTTAGTTGAGTGATGCAGAACAAGGAGAGGTAAATTCTTAATAGTGAAGATGTCCAATCAGAGCAGACTGACCCTGCTTCTGAGGGACAATGGGCCTCATGCAAGAACATTTTTGTATTCTTATTTTTCTTACTTTTGTTCATATGAAGGGTTCGTACGAACATGCCACGTCAGATTCAACAAACTGTTCTATCTTCAGGAAAAGTTTGTAAATGAACAGCATAAACTGATGAATGCGTATCCAGGTGCTCGTTCACAAGGAGAGGATATTAGCATAATTACCATCCTAAAAACACCATATAAAGCTATACGTTCATGCCCCACATACCAGGAAATGTCCATTCATAAATGACATTGCAAAGTAAAAAGAAGAATGTTACGAGTTTGGAGATTGAAGTTCTGCTCTCAGAGATCCAGAAAAGAAAATCTGTCATTTTTAGCAGCGTCAGCTGTGGAATTAAAGGAATTGCTAAAGCCGAGGAATGAAATGTGCTGTTAATGTTGTGTCTCTCGTGGGTCGTAGCCTATACAGTCAGAGAAATAAAAAGCTAAATCATATTCATCTCTCTCTAGTCCTGCTTCAGTTTTGTAAACAACTGTGTTACATAGTTTTCATATATTCAGAAGAAGAGCAGTCGTGCACCGCTACCCTCCACCCCTGGCCGTCGCAAGTGTCAGATGTGTTTCTGAAAAAAATGCATTTTAAAATGTCTCCAAACTTCAATTAATGCTGTTGGTTTGTAGTTTGAGATCTTCATATTAATATTGTAGTGTTATACAACAGCATTAATAGCAATTTAATTTAATTTAATCAATTTATGTCATTAGTCCACATTATTACATTTAAAAATATAATTTAAATTCAAACAAAGATAATCTATTTTCAACATAATTATGGAGTGTGATTTATTTTCAACTCGAAATATCTTCAAACTAATGAAATATAAAGTTAT
>JARVGW010000506.1:10109314-10123507 GCA_031762495.1 Anablepsoides rubrolineatus | reverse complement strand
TTTGATGAGAGGATAACATTATAACATGGTATAAAGCTCCAAAAAGTTGATTTTACATGATATAGCCCCTTTAATAACTTGAGGTACAAACGTAAAATTAGCGCTTATTAGGAAGCAAATGTTCAATATTTATGTATGAAATCAGTAAAGTGGTCAGAAAGGTATAACATGGCCTGAAAGTTACAGCTGACATCAAATTCACAAAAACACACCTTATGAGCGTGCTTCCTCTGACTTTCTCTCCATCTAACACTCTAACACCAGGATGAAGTCACAGCTACATGACTCACTGTAACTGCTTTCCATGTAGGAGTGCGAGGAACACAGGTAATGACAACTTGTGTTGGCTACCAAGTAAAAGCAATGCAGACAACAACACAAGCAGCACCTAGTGCAACATAAACATAAAGCAGATTTTCTCCAATCTACAATAAAATGTGAAGCAGTAAAAAATACCTCCCACGCATCCTGCCTGCTGTCTTCTTTCACAACAGTTTGTTCTGCATTCAGTTGCAAGGTCACCTCGTAACACTCTTGAATATCTGTTGGGGGGGGGGACAATAATAATAATGAGACATTTTGTTTTTCACTTGGATGACAACAAACATAATGTGAGCACTTTTTACTTAGTCATATTTATTTATTCCTCATAACTTCCCAGCCCTTTTAAAGCTCAGCGCTTTGATTGTGGAAAAGAATACGCAGATCAATCATCAGCACTTTTGGGAGATGTCTTGCTTGTGGGGGTGGGAGTTGTCTGTTTACATGGAAGTTGTGTCTTCATATCTGCGAACACAGTGCATATCTTCCTGCTGAACTACATCACTCAGGCACTGACTATCATCAAGTCAGTGTCTAAGAGAATTACATAACATTTTATACAAGCAGAACAACCTGACCATTAAAATAGAAGACAGCTCGCTACTTTTACTTTATTGTTTATTTAGTTATTATCATGAATCAATAATCTGTACTTTAGGGACATTTCCTGTTTTCTTATATTGGAGCTCAAATCTTTAGATAGGACATAAACACTTTTACATTTTAGATTTTGCCTGTTGTAAAAAGCAGCTGTTGTGATAGCAGCTGTAGCCTGTTTGCTGCAACCAGGCGCATTGAACATCACAACAGTTTGACAGAATAACCGTGTGATGCTAAACAGTAAAGGTTTCAAATGATCTTCATAAGATCCTTGAGTTTTTGATCTACATGAAGCAATAAAAATGGTATATAAAACAAGTAATTCAATTACTAAACTAAATGAAATAGATCTTTTTGGAATTTGTGTTTTTAATATATATTTTTTTCCATTAGTAACTGTTTTTGGCAAAACTGCAAGCTTATTATTGTATTCTTTTTTGTTATTACATAATGTCCCCTTTGGTTTTGAAATTAAAGGCATCCTTCTATGATTCATTTCTGTTATTTCTGGTACAAGAGAGCTGTTTGTTGAGAGCTGTACCGTTCATTCTCACACATTCTGCAGTACCATTTAGCACACAAAGACTTTGCTCTCATCTTCAAAACAGAACTAGAGTATAGTTACACTCTGCCTGAGTAATCTTAACACGGTTGATGTCTCCTCCATCAGCAGATACATCCAGCCAAAGAGCCTCATTTTCTATCACGTTTACCTCACTTTTATTTTGTTTGAGTTTTGTTTTGACAGGACCACTGCACAATAATCAGTGACACAGTCTTTGTGAATCTGCCAGTTCGAGTCCAGGTTGTGTCAGGATGGGCATATGGCATTAAAACAATTGACAATGCTCGCTGTGGTTACCCCTGCAGAAGGGAACAGCCAGAAGAAGAAAAAAAGACAACAGTAAATGTGCTACAGCTTGCCAAAAGGCAACTTTCCCATCTGCAGTTCTCGGTCAGGCGTTGTGCTAACAGCCAAGAGCTCACACCAAGTTAACTAAACGATATGAAAGCAGGTCAATGATTAAAAGCAACCATTAGCTAGCTAATTACTTAGCTTTGAATGTGTTTGTGAATTATACCGGAAATGATGAGAAGATCATAACAGCTTTCACTCAGGAATTTATGTCCGTTTCAAAGTGTTCAGAGCAGAGAAGATAAGTAATTTATAGACACCATGAAAATGCATCACCTTAATCTTACCTGTATTTTTGCTTAATGTCTATAAAAGTACAGAAAGGAAATGACTCAAAGCCAAATAAAAAAGGGCTAAGCTGTCAAAAAGGTAGTTCTGCTTTCATTTTTTTTTTTTGCAAGTAAAAAGTGGTAGAAAGGTACACAGGGGTACTATCAGAACATTGCAGAACATAAAACCAGTCTTAATTTGTGTCATTTCATTTTTGAGAGCCACATATATTCTCCTCTCATCTCCTCCTGGCTCATGTTTTGTAGTCACCTATTGAGTAGTAGCCATCTGAGGAAAATGCACTGTGACAAGTTTGCTGATGTCAAACCCAGGCCTAGTAACTGCAGCGTTGACATAAGAAAATTTCAGGAGAGTTCATCAACTTTCTAACAGGTCACTAACAGGTCAGGGTGGGATCTAAAACACAGCTGAGGATAAGTGGTTTTTATAAATGACATGCATCTTTTTAAACACACCACTTCAAAAAAGTTCTTCCTTCTGCGTGTGTTTGAGACAGAGATAAGAGTCGGTATGTCCCAACAAGACACTGTGAGAACAAAAGTGTAGAAATGGAGCATGTGACTCATCAATGTGTCTGAATGTGGAGGAGTGAAGCCATGTGTGGGCAGAGCAATTTGTTGACCAGCTGACTAAAGAGCAGCCTCACTCAGACAAACTCATATATACATGCAGACGCACACACCTGAGCTGAAATTAAACAGGAGATCATAAATGAGGTGTGAAAGATGAACAAAATTTACTTAGGTTGTGAAAGCTTGTCCCATGCAGTTATGTTAAAACGAACTGAGTATCATAAATCTATCCAAAGGAAAAACTTTAGTTAAAACTTAAGAATTTGATGATTTTATCCAGATTACATTTAGCCATTGTTCATGGTGCGAGTAAGTTGTGCCTTCAACATACCAATGTTGCTGTTTATATCAACGTTTGAGGCAAGCTACACTCACAGTGGTTCACCTCCAAAATTGCAGGCGCTATTTCTAAAAATACTTCCCAACACAATACCAGAGAAATAAGACTAAGTCATACAGGAAGTACTTAAATATACACAAGCTTAATTTGCAGAGTTTCAACTGAGCTACTTAACTTTTAGGCAGTTTTTTAATTACTTGTAATAATAAAACGCCTTCATGGGTTTACTTAGTTGTACATAATCCAGTAGAAATGAACCAGCCTGAAAACTTCCTGTTTCAAGAGGCTCCACCCACACACAGCATGCAACAAATTCCAAAAATCAGGAGGTGCTCAGCCAATCAAAACTAGACCAGAGTACCATGACATGAAACCAGAGCGCATTGACAGAGAGGAGAAGGCAGAAATGACTCAACCTGCAACTGAAAATCTGGATGAAGGACCTCAGTTTAGCTTGTTAGTTTGTCTTGCTACCGCCGAGCTAATACATGTAATGCAAATAGCGTCGGCGCTAACGCTAAAGCTAACAGGCTAAGCTAGGGTTCTTCTTCCATGAAGCAGCTCTGTTGTCCTCCATCCATATTTTCAGCTGCAGGCTGGTTCTTTTCTGCCTTCTCCTCTTTATCAAGTCACTCTGGTTTAATTTAAAAGATCCGATCTTCAGATATTGTCCAAGATTAACCTTCAGGGTGGATATAGCTCGCTCGCAGCCTCGCACCGAGGATCCATCAACGTCATCATTGATGTTAATTAATGATGATTAATTAATTAACGTTATCATTACCTAATTTCCCTCTGGGATAAATAAAGTATTTTTGAATTGAATTGAATTGAATTAACCCAGAATGCTTTGCTCAGTCCGTGTTAAAATGTATTTTTAAAAATTTACAAAACTGAACATCCTACAATATTTTTACAGTCTTTATTTTACAGTAAAGGCCTTATCTGAAATATGTAGACCAGTTTAAACTAATTGGGATATAACTGCTTGCTGAAATTAATTGTATTGAAATGCATTATAACAAGATCAAATTGAACTGCGTGTAGTTGAATTTAAATCTAAATCCACGTTGAATAAAGGTGTTTTTGGATTCCATTATATTGAATGAAATGAAATGACTGGACGTTAAATGACTTTTGTTGTGAAATGGTATATAAATAAACTCTACTGTTTTAAATTAGTTTCATGTCAACACTCTAGCTACTACTTTAATAGTTCTCTTGCTAGCTAATATTGCCACAGTTGTTTAATCTGAGCCCCCACTATCAAAAAGACAACACTACAACTTGCAAAATAGTATCTGCTAGCCTGGGACTCCAATAATTTTTCATTCAAGATCCTTAAACATCCTTGTCTCCAGGAAAAGGGTTGTGAAATTCTGCCTTTTACACATGAAGTATTTTTTTTCTGGTCGATTTGTAACCAAAGGCTTTAATAATTATTTCCAGTTCCAGTAAAACGTGGAGTTCTGTCACAAATTTATGTCTCCCCACAAAGCCTTTATCAGGATTAAATTAGTCTGGGATAAAAACACTTGAGCCTTGAGTCTCAAACTGCATAGACTCTGGGACAATTTCTCCAAGATGCCTGGAACAAACTTCCTGTTAAGTACCTCAAAAGGGTGGTTAAATGACTGATTTGATATAATCAAGAAAAACAATAATGCAACATCACCTTTACTGGAACTTGTGGACACATTTAAAACAAAGTTAGTTCAGCTTTTAACTTGCTTCTAGCAACTCTTGAAGAAATTTTCTCTTCAGTTTTAAGTCTTGGGCACCTGGCTTTCAGTAACACTTCTAATTACTTTGTTCATCTGTTCTTGGCGGAGGCAACAAGCCTGCCAAAAGGTGCTCAATCACATCCTGATGTGATATCAGCATTCACAGTTACAGAAAGTACAGCAAGTTTACAGCGGTTACATCTGTGAACTTCCAAAACGTCTGTGAAAAGTTCCACAAACCACATAAAATTCCTGGCCAGGAAACAAAATACACATTTCATCCAGTGGCCTTTAACCAAACGTATTTTGGACTATAGACTATTTGCACAAAGTTGGTTGGAGCACTCAAACTTTTTGCAGTCACAATTACAGGGGAGGTTCCTGCATCTTTGACAAACACAAGCCCAGCTTGCCAGATCAATGTAAAATAGACTTCCTATTTTTGTCATGTACTACTGTAATTGAACTGAAGTCCTACATGCACTGCACGTCCTGCTTGGATTAATCATACAGAAAAAACTGTGCCCCTGGATTTTTACATGATGATGAGCAACCCACATGACACTGATGGAAAACTAGGTCACAATTTCAAAGCAGGGCAAACAATTCACCCCCTTTTCACAGTCTAAATAAAACATCCTCCTAGCATTATGGTCCCCTGTAATTTAACGTAGATCTGTTTCAACTCCCAGCCCCCAAATGTTCCCCACTCTATGTTTGTACATTAGAACAAAAGGCTAGATGTGCAGTTAAGGCAACTTTTGTTCGTGAAAGTGCAACCATGTAGATATCCAATCAAGTGGCCAGAACCAAACCCTCCCACGCTGCATCTAACACCTCTGCACTTCCCACGATGAATCAAAGTTACAGAGATCACTGACAGACTGTAACATTGACAGATCGCTGTCTTTAGATTGTTAAACAACATCTTGAATCAAAAAGCTCCCATTTTGTTCACCCTTCTTTGAACAGAATTATTTTCCTCTCTGCTCAGAAAGCGCTCTAATTTCCGTCCACCACAGCAGTGACAAACGCAACACAAAACCAGTTCACATGGCCCTGAGCATGTAGGCAAACACAACAGAAGCAGATAGGAGAGTGACTAATGTTTATACTGCACTGTGTTCCTATTAAAGCTGTGGATCGGCCGCTCCTCCTCTCCACTTTTCCAGATGAGAGCCACATGTTGAGGGAGGGGTGAGGCCTCT
Source organism: Anablepsoides rubrolineatus (assembly GCA_031762495.1). Classification (NCBI taxonomy): domain Eukaryota; kingdom Metazoa; phylum Chordata; class Actinopteri; order Cyprinodontiformes; family Rivulidae; genus Anablepsoides; species Anablepsoides rubrolineatus. The sequence goes on along the minus strand of JARVGW010000506.1, from coordinate 10,117,535 downwards.
TCAGTCTTGCACCTGAGTCACACTAACCACAGGTCTACTCCTCCTCTTCCTCCTCCTCTCCTACCTCCCTAACAAACTGTGTGGACGATCAGAGAGCTGGGAGACTTGTGGATGAGGCTTGGCATGGCAGCCAAGGGCAATTTATTTTCCTGTCTGCTTTAGGCTGGGCCCTGATTGAAGATTCTTTGTGAGGAATGTTTGGAATTCTGATTTGAAAAGCTAATCCTCTCGGAGTCTCCCTTGATTCTATAAATATAACTCCGGATGTCAGCAGACTCAATCATAAATTGGTAAAAAGATAACTCTCATAATATGTTCATGTTAAGATCACATTGGTGCAACTAATACCTTAAAAAATGACAAGATAAGGTTGGAAATTTGGAAGCATAAATCCCCAGGGAAAAAAATGCAAGTAGACTACAAATGGAAAAGCACCACAATATTTAATATGTTTAAGTAAACCACAAGTCATTTAGCTTTTACTGATGCCATGAGTAGCTACTCGTTCTATGTAAGATGGCCGTTTAAAGGAACCATTTCACTTTTGGTGACAAATCTAAGGTTTCATGGGATCAAATTTTAAAAGAGCAGTTCCAGGAGCATGAAAAATAATTTTCCCAAATGGATAGGTCACCACAAAATCTAGACCTTAACCCACATGATGAATCACTGGGCTGTGATAGCAAAGATTTTACAAAACAAACTGACTTGTCAATCATCAATACAATAACATGATGACTAAACAAATCCAACTCTTGGAAAAAATATAATTAAGGAACATTGTAGTATTTCATAGCAATTTCACAGCAATTGTACAACCAAATAGAAAATTTGTCCAGCAAAATTTGACTGTAAGACTAATTTTTACTATGTTTTTGGGTCAAGCAGTGTAAAAAAAATTATGCCTCAAGAATAATAACCAGATCCTTGCTCAAGGACATTTGATTTAAGGTTCACTTCATTTGTATGCAGAAGTAAAAAATAACATATTGTCCCCCAAAGTTGGAATATCAACTTGGAAAGTTCAGCTCCCACCTCAAATTCCAATATGGCAATTTTGAGAGTAAAAAGTTGCGATAACTGAAGTAAAAACCTGTATTTAAACCCCTGTTGGTTTGTATCTCAATAATCAAGTCACACTAAGGGTGTAAGAAAATATCAATAGACAAAAATATTGCAATATTTCATTTCCTGACATTGTATCGATTCGCAAAAGTGCTGTATCAATTTTTAATGAAGGCTTAAATGGATGGCTGTTGTAAGAAGAAATGTGAAACAAATGCAGTTCTCACCGTTGTTCAGTGATTCTGACTGCATGAAAATAAACAGAATTTAATCTGATTTTACGCATGTAATCTGAGCAAAACAATACACAAATTCTACTGTCATTTCAAGTTCTGGAACATGTTCAATATAAAGGGAAAATCTACTTGAATATATTTCAGAGTTGATGAAACAAACGTTTCACTACAACACACAAAGGCATTTCACAATCAGTGCATCCACTGTAAAATCTTTTTTCTTAACAGCATGCCCAGCAGGTAAAAAGAACACTTGATGATGTTTTTGTCTGACTTTTATTATTCATCTCCTACTGTGACTCTTCGCCTGTCTTACGTGATGAAGATGATCACCTCCAACCGGCTAATACCCCTCATGATATTTCTCAAATTAACACTCTGATGAGGAAAGATCGTCTGAGCAATTTATCAAAGGCCACGCCGGTTATGCCGCTCCTTTGTCAGTGTGATGTTTCGTATCTAAGCTGAACTTTTGAGAAGAATTTGGGATTCAGCTTTACGACACATTTTAAAATATGTACTTCAAACCACAGGAACTTCATGACGTATTCCAAAAATTAACATGCAGCAATGTTTGTCTTTTTTAAGGCTCGTTTGGATCAATCTAACGCAGGAAACCATAGCCACGTCTTTTTGCATCACTAGTAACAACAGCATACTGTGTTTCTTTTTAACTGAGGCCTGAGTCATGGCTCCCCTCCCCCTCAGATTCCCAGCAAAGAAGCAGCAGTGGGTCAGCAGAAGCAATGGCAGACCCGAGGGCCAGGATCATTATAACATGGCTGTGGTAATTAGAAGAACCACTGAACCATTGGTTAAACTGAAGTATTGTGTTTTATCTGCTCTAAAAGAAATGTTCACGTTGTGATCCCTTGCCCCACCCCCAACAACACCCCCCAAAAAAAACTGATCCTGAAACAAGTGAATGTTATTATTTATGCAGGGTTAGTTTTATCATCGGCATGGTCAGGAAATTTTAATTAGTCACTGGTAAATTTAAATTTCAGAGCAACGGTTGTGTTTATAAAAGAACACGCTACATAAAGAAAAGAAAAAAGAATTGCAGCATACTTAAATAGACTGGGTTTAAAAACAGCTCTGTCCATACTGTATATAAGCTGTGTTTTGTGGAGCTTTAATGAGAATTTCATCACAATCTGAGTATGCTACGCAGGAGGAGGATACACAGCAAACCTCTGTGAGGCAAACTGAAAAGCCTCTTTCATAAAACTTAATTGGGAAACATTTAGACTCAGTTAACATCCAATACAAATTAATATAACCTGACCCCGGCTACATCCTGTTTCTGCCTGCAGCCGTCATTTAGGAAGTATGCGCTGCAAGATGTGTTCAAAAATGTCTCCCGTAATTTTGTCTGTAGGGCAGAGTTTTGTGAAGCCCACTCTGTCTCAGAACGAGCAGTTTTGTGGGCGTTTATCTTACCGAGAAGAGCTTGGAAGAGTTGACTACCCAGGATGGCCGACACTTTGCCGACACTGGTCTTCAAGGCCTGTTCTTCTGGGCTGGTCAGGTTGGCCTGGTACTGTCTGAGCAGCCCCACCGCCCTCTCTGTGTCTGCATCACAAAATATATGCACGTACTAAAAACAGCAGCAGAACATCACAACACAACATGTTTAAATAGCTATAAACTGACATTGAAGTGATTATATAAGGTACGCAAGTGAGGGACCAAAAAAGACAAAAATGCATGATGTTATCAAAGGCTACCATGATACTATTTATCAATTTATTGTTGTTATTACCAATCTATAATGTAAAAATGCAAGCAAATAGTGAGGGGGAAAAGGTTTTCTGAAGTGTGTCTCAGATCAACTCGTTTTGACGCTGTTCCTTTAAATTTAAACGAAGAAATTCACACCCTGCCCTCCTACAGCTTCCAGAGAGGTCCATTTTAGGTTGATAGAGGGGTTTACGACAATATAGCGGCACAGAAGATATTTATTTACAATTTAAAAGATGTCAACAAAAGAAGATTTGCCCATCCAGCCTTATATGGTGGGACCAGAGTCTGACCCAGAACCCAGAGCCAGAGGAAAATGATCCAGTCATTATTTGGCAGTTCTGTTGCAAATACTTTGACATCATAGTTCAGAAAATGTCGTTGAAAATAAAGAAACTGAACGGGTTGAAAAATATGACCCAAACATAATATGAAGAAATCTACACAACACCAAGAGAGTACGGTACATTTAAATTTTCTGCTTTCCTAGAGACTCCAATTACATAACAAAATGCATTTAATGGCTAAAAAAGTGGATTTTGTATATGTCTCCTTTAAACATTTTAGAGCTATTTCTTTCAAAACTGAAAATGTTCATTTTTGTTGACTTTCTTCTTTACTAATTTGTCAATTCAACTCTAATACCTACAAAAAATAATAATGATAATAATTGTAGGCATTTCCTTGACAGCCAAAACTTAATCGAGAAGATTTTTAAAACGTGTTTAAAATAATCCAACAAAATAACTTGGATGTTCCTCATAAAAAAGCAACACAACTGTGTGTTGTTGAACCCAGTGGGTGGTGAGGAAGGCAGAAGAGAAAATGATGCTCATCACGAAGGTAAAGTGTCCTACATTATGAACATTATAGCCAAGGTAAATAAAGATCCCTGCAAAAAATAAATTGAAGCCCATAAGGGGAAATCCTGGTTAAATTGTTGATTCCCTGAGGGGGCAAAATCTGAGACTCCAACTGGGATGACTGAAGTTAGTCTTACACAAAAGAGCCAAACAATAGCTTTATTGAGCATTAACCTGAAAATGTTCAACTGGGATTTTTTTTTACAGCAAAAACAAAACGACACATTGAAGAGTTCAGACCTTACTTACCATATTTATGCACCATCATGGCGTGAGACTCGAAAAGCCAATAATTTAGGATACTTTGGGATGAAATACCATGAGTAGCTACTTTTGATCAATCCCGCAGTTAACTGTCGCTCTTTTTTATATTGAAAAACGAATCTTAAGTTTTAAATCCAGCGGAAAAACGCTCCACTTCTGCCTAAAATCCCTGCTTCCGCGGTATGATCCACGGCAGCTCACTGTGATAAAAACAAAATGTGGCAAAAAGATATTGTTTACTTCATATTAACTTTCCAGAAGTTCTGGAGCTTGACAGTATCCTCCTCCCTTCTCATGCCTCGCCTTTTCGTGGTAGGAGACCCGCTGACCCAGCTTCACTGAAACTGCACCAATAAAACAACAAAAACATAAAATATGTTGCTTGAAGCCTGTCTCGCCTATCCGTTGCACTACAAACAGTATAAATAAGCATTTTTGTGAAGTTTGTGTTCGTTAACTTCGTCACTTTTTATCACCATGATGAAGTCGCCTCGTTAACATTCTTTTGAAATGTGCGCCATCTTGCGGTGCGTTCAAGGGATGCTTAAAAAAATCACAGTTAAAGGAAAACTCCACCGACTTTAATCAGGATTGGTTAGCTCAGTGGATGAACCCGTTATCTGTTGAGATAGCTCAAGTTATCCAACTTTAACCGAGAGTGTGGGCGACAAGTTTGAAAAAATAAAATTACGACACGCTAGCAGTTTCAATAAGTTTGCCTACCGGTGCTGTTAAGCCGGCTCCTCATCCCTCCTCGAGGCTAGCGGATGGAGACTACATTAGCCGCTACCATAGCAGCTACAAGCACAACACACCCAAATCTCCACACAACGGTCGGCGTTCGAAGTGGATTGTGGGAAATGTAGGAGAAAGGTATTAAAGATTGATTCTGCTGCAGAGATTTGTATTTTTTTTTCTTCTTTTAAACTACCCAAGAGCTGTCAGTCATCATTTTTAAAAACCTTTTTATTGCCCCCCAGCCCCAATAAATCACTGTTAATTTCATATCAGTTTATTTTTAATCATTTTATTTTCTGTTGTTCATATGAATACGATTACGCTACATGAAATTACAAGGCATGATGTATGAGCATTTCACATATCAAATAAAATCATGTTTTAAAATAATTAACTATTTTCCCCAAATACCAAGATTATAATTACTGAAAGACACATTTAATTACGTTACAGTTTTTGTACTTATGCATTTACAAAGTGCAGTAATCCCATGTGCATGTGTATATTATTGACTTATTTTTAATAAGCACAATATAAAACAAACACAAAAAAGCAAATGCATAACGATTAAATTTTCCATTTTTACATCATAGAAAATAAGTTGCAAATATATAAATCCACATTATGTCATGATTTCAGATTGTTGTGTAAAAATTAAAGAAAGAAAGCAACACAAAATGAGGAGGTGGAATTATTTTTGCTGAACTTATTGCTTTTCAGTATGTTGTAACATGTTATGGTTTCTGAATTACTTTGAATATAAATTGGTAATAAAACGTGATTTGACTACCCATTACTTCGATAAAACAGGGTACGTTTGATTTAAATGTTTTTATTGAAGCAGTATTTTATTTATTTTATATTCAGCAAAAAGAAACCACACATTTTAGAAGTTTGACTTAAGAGCCATAAACATTTTTCATTTATGCTGGCTCAGATTTTTGTTGGATAAATTGGTAAGAAAGAATAACATTTGTTTTTAATTTCACTTTTTAATTTTAAATCTTATGCCTGCACCAACAGCAGCATCTTCCTGAGGCTTAATGATGATTGCAAAACAAAGCCTGCTGTACAAATAAGGAGTTTATGCAAAAACAGAAATGATTAACCATACATATCATTTTTTAATTTTCATTACTCCTCTGACACAACAGATGGCAGCAGAGAGTTACAAACATATACACTAGACAGAGCTAAAAAAATATATAGTGGTTTAGATGATTTGGCTCAAGTTGCAGACATGTTTTTCCTGCCATGAAGTTTTCTTTAACTCAAAAGTAAATTTAAAATGCTGAAAGAAAAATATTCATAAGGAAAAATCATTGTGTATTTTCAGTTACAGATGAATAAACAAGAAAAATATACATCTATGAAAAAAAAAAAAAACGTTCTTGGTTTCACAGCTTTATAACAAATATATGACACAAATGTAATCAATCTTTCCCTGATGGAGCGTCACTCAGTTGTGAGTGCAGAAACGTTTACAGGACAACTTTGAGCCTGAAAAATCTGCTGCTGAAGACCGTCAAGCAGGATTCCGGGTAAGAGAAAGCATTTCTTTCCACAGAGAGTTGTTGTTAATGTTTTGTGTTTCTGTTATAAGTAAAAATAAAAAGGCAAATCATTATTTATTAACGTAGTACGAGTTAATGACAAAATTAATGCAATTTTGTTTACAAAGCAGTCATTTATGTCACATTAGCTTGAAAATAAATGAAGCATGAATTTTAAAACTTTTATTTTGTTGACTAGAAATCAAACAAGAAGTTTTTATGATTTACTATGAAATTTTTAGGCTATTCTGCTGTGGTTTTCGAAGTTTTACAGCCTATACAACGTTTACGCATTTATAAAAAATCTGTTAGAAATGTTGAAAAATAGCTTTGCAATAAAAAAATCATCCTCAATCAATTTATTTAGCAATAATTAAATGAATTGTTGGGATTAAAAGAGATGAATGAAAATATAAATAGAACACTTTATACCTTGTCTCTGACCAAAGCAGTGAAATTTCCTGTTGGAGAAAACATTAAAAATATTAAATCAGTTCACTAATTATCAGCAACATAATTAAACAAAAATAAAATAAAATAAAGCAACCATTTGTGAAGAAACGATCTGCTTCACTTACAGCTGAAGAGTGTAGAGAAGCATCATTATCAAAATGGATGAAATATTCACTACAATCCATGTCGTTCTGTATTTAGAAGGTTCCTGAAACACACAGTCATGCATGTAGGGTCAAAGTGTTTCTCGCATGTCCCAAAAGAGGAAAGCTGCACGCTTAACAAGGGAAACTAATAGATCAATGAGCTACGTGGGCGATCATGCTGCTCACCATGGTCCAGTGAGGCTGCTCCATGTCCTTCAGGAGGTGGCAGGCGTTGGTGGTGACAGAGCTGGCCCCTGCACACCACAGCAGAGAGAACAGCCAGCGCTCATTGACAGTCCAAAGGTTCACCGAAATGTTCTCGCTCCGAAGTGCCCTGTCAGATTAAAAACTCGTCAGAAACTATATTTTGATAAAGGAGAAGCAAATCAAAACAAAAAGTCATAAATGAGTTCATATTTTATGTGGATATATCTTTGTAATTGTGAGCTGAAACAATAAAACAAACAGTTTAAAAGGTGCATTATTGTGTCCTGAGCTGGTTTTGTTTTGTGATGCAGCTTATTATCCTGCCATGAGGAGGAGTGTTTGGTCTGCAGCAAATAGGTGAGTGGGATGTGTCACACTAACATCTACATATGAATGCCACAGCTAAAGAGTTTTCAAGCAGAACGTTGCATTTTAACTAGATGGTCAGTTTTAATTGTTTTAATATTTTTAAAGCCTATTATTTTGAGTTATTTTTCTTTTATTTTTTGTATTTTAAATGACACATTTGCATCAAATAAATCTGAGAGGAGTGAATGTGTCTGATGAGTGTTTATGTGCAATTCTGTGCATAACATTTGAAGGGAAATTGTGATCAATAAATGGAAGTGTAAATGATATCACAGAAGATAGTTGAATATCTTCTAAAAAGGTTTTATTCTCGTCCTTCACTCCAATCAGCACAGCAGCACACACCGTCAACAGGCCTCAGAGTAAAAAGGGCTTGAGCCCTTATCAAAACAGCCCAGACTATCCCAGTAAGTAGAGACTCGCAAAACTAAAAAAAAAAAAAAACTTCTACTTTTGCGTCAGAACATAACCAACTTTTGTTTATGCTGCTACAGCAAGAACACATAACACACACACACACACACACACACACACACACACACACACACACACACGGTCTAGTACAGCTATCTTTATGGGGACCT
>JARVGW010000506.1:10093796-10108290 GCA_031762495.1 Anablepsoides rubrolineatus | reverse complement strand
AGGACCAGTCAGGTCCCCACAAGTAGGTGTGTATGCCATAAAAACTGTCCCACGACGTAGGGAATACCAGCTCGCACTCACACACACACACACACACACAGTCTCTGTTTAAGACTTATGGCAGCAATGATCGGAAAGTATAAAAATACAATACTGGATCTAACATTTAGTTAAACACTTACAAAATTTCCTTTACTTTCATGGAAACCTTCAACAGCATTCTTGTATTTATTTTAGATTTCAATCTTGCCTTGCATTTCCTGCTCTTCAGATCTGCTCTGATGGTTGTTTATGCCAGGAGAGCTCGACCACGCTCAGATTAAAGCATGCTGTAAAGCATGTTTAAAATATTTGTTTTTAACCCCCCTGGTTTCTTGTTGGTAGAGTTGTTGTGTTTGAGCAAGAAGGTTGTTGGATCCAATCCTGGCCCAGGACCTTTCTGTGTAGAGTTTGTATGTTCTTTGTGCATGCATGAATTTTCTCCCATTTTCAACCCAGGAATGCAGACAAAACGTGACAGGCCACCATGATTTGTTTTCATAATCATTTAGGATTGGTAATTAGCTAAAGTCTGAAGATTTTTTTCACAGCATTCTTTCCATCTCATTTGTATCATTTGATCTTCTTTAAAACGTATCTTAAATGTTTATCAAAAATTAGTTTTGCACAAGGCCTCTTTCCTGTTTCTTACTTTTTATGTTGTTCCCTCAAAAGTTTTACTTCTGAGGGAGATTTTACTCTCACTAGTAACTAATCCTGCCAATAATGTTGAAAACGAAGACACATCATTCCTTGATGATAGAGGTGATGTCTGCTGGCGAAAAGCCTCATCAACCGCTTGACAGATTTCAATGAAACTTTCAGAATGTGATCATTGGATGTATGTCAAACTCTGAATAAGCTTTCAAAACTTTAGCATGAAGATAGGTGACATTGAAGGAATGTCACCTATCTTCATGCTAAAGTTTTGATAAGAAAAGACAGGTTGTTTTATTTTTTTAAACCAGCATATTCAGTTTAACCTCCATCTCTCATCACCTCTATTTAAGTTATGTATTATGTTTTATTGCTATTTTTATTTATATTCTTTTGTTTTCTAACGCATTTTTTTATTGTAGCTTACTGTACAGTGTCCTTGAGTACCATGAAAGACGCTTTCAAATAAAATGTATTATTTTTATTATTAGTCGTTTTGGTCAAACCTTGTAGAAGAAGTCATGTACAATCTCATGCCAAATCATGCACTGTATGTTTGCACTTGGAGTATGTGCCGAGGATGACTCAGCTACTACCACACAAAGTTTTATATCTGTAAAACTGAATGTGTTAGAGTGATTTTATGTTGGCTAATGTCAGTTAGCTGTAGGGGCAGACTTGAATTGAGTTGACTTCAAAAAGCTTAATCAGAGTTTGACATACATCCAATGATCACGTTCTGAAAGTTTCATTGAAATCTGTCAAGCGGTTGATGAGGCTTTTCGCCAGCAGACAAACAGGCTTGACGCCAACTTGGACCTTTTCCCTGCGAGTGAAGAGGTATGAACAAATACACGCGAGTGTAAACAGTGTCAGTCATAAGTTTTAATCTGCAGAGGTATGTGAAAAACTTGTTTGAGGAAAGAATGCCACTGCAGCAACGGACCATGGTGCTGCGTTACTGCTTCGCTGCCCTCGTGTGTGAAATTGATCAGAATACGACGCTTTGCAATTATCTTGGGAACATGGCTGCCTTTGTGGGGTCCACATGATCCCCACTCATGTTTGGTGTGGTGGTGGGGTCCTCCTCGTTAGGTAGTGTTTGTGGGTGGCCTGGCTGGCTCCTCAAGAGACAGCCATGACTTTAACTTGCTAGCTTTGTTAGCGCGCCACAAGGACAGCGGGAGAATTCAGATTTTTTTTTTAAAATGTGATTTTTTTTGTGAACGTTCACATTACATTTTAAATGCAACTTCTATCAGACTCTAATGTGAGCACTAATGCACAGAAAAACATGTGACGTCTCATTCAGCTGGCTGTTTGTTTACAGAGTTAGCATGGATGCTACTTTTAGCATGTCGAATCTGAAGTTGTTGTTCAATCAGAGCCGATTAAAAAAAATTATCCGACATGCTTGTTTAGTTCAGTGTTTATAGCTGAATCTGCCTCTGACCGGATGCTCCGGTGAAGCATTTTATTTTTGGAACGAAGCAACGAGCTGGAAATAAAGCGCTGACCGAGTAACTTTGGATCGATAAGCTCCGCGACCGAGGCTGAACGTCACTATCCACATGGAAAATTAAAAGAAAAAAGACGAGGCAACTGGACTTCTGTTTTGGAGCTGTAAATGCATGGAGCTACAGATTTAAACAGCATCTCTATGACCATGACATGACCATTCACACTGCAGTCGCTTCGAAAAACATCAGATGTGTTTAGTCGCTTAATTTATGTTGATTTAGTACTACACACTGAAAGAGCCCGCGTCAGATAAAATTTTTTTTTTGATTTGTCACATTCAGGTTATCATTAAAAAAAATCTGATTTATCACGGTTAGGCCATCATTAAAATTTTTTTTTTTTAAAAATCAGATATGGGTCGCATGGGGCAGAAAAGGAAAAAACAAAATCAGATTTGTGTCACATTTGCCTGCAGTGTGAACGTAGCCCATCTCACAACACCGATTTTCATTCCTCGGTTAAATGTTTCATTGCCGGTTTGCTCATCCGTATAACAACCTTCTGATTGAGATTGAAACTGCGTTCCCTGAAGGTCGATCTCATATGTCTAAATAAAGCAGCAGCATTGTGTCTGGGCATGCTAAACATGCCGATAATTACCACGCCGCTGTGCATACCCTGTGGCAACAATACAGTGCAAATGATCTGAATGCATTTTATCACTGTTCTTCTCCTGTACCTGATTTTTGCTGTACTCAGATTGTTGTATCTCATGTTCAAGTGGCGTCCTCCTCCATCAGTCATCTCACTTTCATTGTTGTATATCTGGATAAAACCAGGAGCTCTTCGCTTTACGTAGCTTCTGTTTATTGGAGGTAGCCAGTAAATCTACCAAGACAAAAAAATAAAAAAGGTTTTAAACTGAAATGTTTTCGCCACAATCCACACGACGGACTGAACTTACCAGGCGATGGTCGATGCCAGAACTCAAGATGGTTTCAAGTGTGCGCTCTACGTTATTTCCTCCAGAACTATACAAGTCAAAGATCACAGAGATGGAGTGATTCTTGGCGAGCTGAAGGAGCTCAAGCAGTGAGGGGATACTCTGATTCCTGGCAGTTTCTTTCTCCTCTTTTGAAAGCAGGTGCACGGAGTTAAAAGGATCTGTCTGGAAAATAAATTGGATCGGGTTTTTTTTGAGCATGTATTTCATTTCTAATTTTTTTATTTTTATTAGCAACAAGCACGTATATAGGCCCAGTGCTCACCTTTAGGAACCATTCACCTGCATTCAGAAGACGCAGAAACTTAAAATTCACATAACTGCTGTTGGGGACGGATATGTTAGGGAACTTCTCTTTTATATTTGTTGTTCTCTCCAAAAAACGTTTATTATGGTCGTGCATCAAGAAGCCAATTCCATCGTAACTAAAGAAAAAAAGACAAATAATATTGCATCAGTAACTAAGAAGGACCTACTGATCCTTGAAGGATCATGAGACAAAGTTTATTTTATAATTAAAAAGACCAGCAGTGCAGCCGCTCTGATCAAACTCAGATAACATTAGGCACAATCATGTGATACAGTGAGACATCATGTTGTTACTCTCAGCTACTACCACATCAAATTTTAGTTCAAAACTTCTAAAACTGATTGAGTTTTAACCATTTTTGTGTTAATGTTGACCAGCCATCTTAAAATAGATTGACTGTAAAAGTTAAATCAGTAGAGGGACATATAGTGTACGTGTACTTCCTCTATTGAAAAAAAAAAAAAAAATATATATATATATATATATATATATATATATATTTGCTAACAGTCAAACAATTGTAACTCCAACAGTTGTGGTTGAAGTTTTAGTCAAAGATTTTAGACAATGAGAAGCACTTGGAGTATGAGTTGTGAATGACTCTCAGCTACAATTACAGAAAATAGTTTAGTGTTTGTAAAATTAACCAAATTAACCAAATTAACCAAATTAATTTCCTAAAGATTTCCCCTTCATTGTTATCTTAAATGTTTACATATCAGCTTGAGCACTCGCTGAAAGGCTGAATGTTTTTGTTAAAAAAAAGAAAAAGCTTTTCACCGTACCCGACCTGCACGTCCGTCTCGAATGCCGTCACGCCACATTCGATGCTTTTGTGAAACGACATCATGGTGTTTTCGGGGGCAAGCTGAACACAGCGAGAACACGAGTGAGACACACTTAAACATGTTAAAGCACACTTTAATATGACTCAGTGTTATATTACACTATAAACGGTTTGATTTTGTCTGAAAGAGACTGACACAGACTACTCCCTGGATGATCTAAATCATTTTGATTGAGTTATCTTGCCCAGCTGATGGAACACAAGCAACACTCTAGAACTTTTTTAACCGTCTCATAATACCACAATTGACTAAAGAAAAACACAGACGTAACGTGTCCCAACATTTGCACCGCTTTCCCAACGTCTGCAAGACAATAATGCAACTTGCACCATGTTTGTTTTAGAGCGTCGGGTCAGGTTGAACAGGATGCTCACCATTGGTGCGCCTCTGTGGCCAATGAGTTTTGGTTTGTCAGGTAAGTTCGTTGCGCTTATCAGGCAGGGTGATTTGACGAACACAGGACTAACAAAGATTGCACATGACACAACGAAAAATGCTGCTCCTATGAGGAACTTTGATCCTGAAAAAAAAAAAAACATAAGGAAAGAAAATATTTAGGCAATTTGTGTTGGGTAAGAAATATGTTTTTGTACCCACACCCTCCTTCCACCCACTCTTCAATTATTTCCTAGTCATGTGCCAGTACAGGCATTATGGGTTGTTTGAGCAGTTTTTACAATGTGCTTGAAATTAATTAAGAGATTGAGATTTGCCTGTGTCAATCTAAAATCCTTATAGCTTTCTTTCACACAATCATCTGTCGCCACTATTATCTATTATCTTTGCTATGAAAGCCTTTATCTTAAAACTGACCTGTATGTTTAATTAAGAGCCACATTTATAAACAAACAAGCTGATGTTTTTCATGGTTTTATAAAAACACATTATTGTCTATAAACCTTTTACGTAATACATGTACAAATGTTAGTTGGGCTGGTTTAAGAAAGTAGATTGGACCTGTGGGACTGCTGGTGCTTTTCAATACAAATAAAAGGCAAATTATATGCAGATGAGTAAAGCTTGTTGAGTGTTTTCCAACATGGACTTTGGATAAAGCAGGCAAGAATGGCACAAAATATTCCTGGAACATGAACTTTTCCACACAAAAAAATTAAATAAAATCTAATTTTGAGCTCTGAGACAATAATAATAATAAAAAAAAATAGACAAACAAACCACTAATTACTGTGTGTCATGGAGGAGGTTAATAAAGAACCTGGTTGTCTTGTAGATCTCATTTTCATATAGCCCTTATAAACTACTCCAGTAAAGGTTTTTTGTTTGTTTTGCTGCAGTATTTTTCCAGTAACTGAGATCATTAATGGGAAAAAACAAAGTTTCTGCTCCCTGATTATAAAGCAATATCCCTGACTTTTTCCATCTGCGGTTTTGTTTAACAAAGCAGTGCTTGTTAGCTGGAAATGATTAATTTTTAAACTGCAAAACAATGTAAGAATCAACTAAATTAAGTTTTATCTTTAAAATTCAATCAAAGTTGATTTAAAAAGTATATTTGAGCCATTTCAACAGTTAGGACCGTTTTGAATTGTTTATTCAGTAGGTTCAAATGCTGTGAGAAAATTCTGACTAAAAACATCTTGCGTAATAAATCCCACGATGATGTCCTCCATTGTGCAAATATCTTACACATATATACTTTGGCACTCACTATCCCTTTTAGAGTTGAGCCTTAGTCAGGATTACTGTCAACACCAATCTGACCAGTTTTTATTGTTAAATTCTGCGCTGTTTAACGAATGTATCAAGCCATGATTTTTATGTTTTTTGTTGCTTTTAAGGGAAATTTGTTTACGATTTTGCAGGAGAATATTAGGAAAATGGTTCACTTGAATCCCACGTCTTTAAAAATGGGAGCAAAAAGGACAAACATTGTTTAGGTGTAGCTTCAACCTAACAAATTCTTTTTATTGTTATTGTTTTTTTGTTTGTTGCTCTTTTTTACAGCCTGACTGTACAAATTATCCATACTGCATACTGATTTAGCAAGAAATATAGAGGAACAGAATTATTCAAATGACATCTTTCTGGTAAAGAAGACTCTTTGTGAGAGTTTAACATCTTTGTGATTTTCATTTTAAGTGCAAACTTATTCATGAAAAAAAAAACACTGAAGTAAAACTGCAAGTTTTTAGTTTAGACCGAACTTGTTGGTCTATTATCAGACCAGTTTTATGAGTAACCGTTTAGCAAATCCTGGAATTAAGAAGTTGAATGACATTTACTTGGAACAGTCATCTTATTTTATCTGCAAAAATGCTGCATCTATTCAAAGTAGCCTGGGAATCATGTCTTTGTTGAAATATATATATAAAAGAAAGTTGTTTCACACGTACCTCGTTGGGCCACGTTGAAGGCGTGGAAGACAAAGGAGCTGAGGAGAGTTATAGCTCCAACGGCGCCAAACTGCAAGAAAGGAGCTGTGGCCTGCAAGCATCAAACAAGCATAAATATATCTGAACATGTTGATAAATTTTACTTTCAGCTTGATCTGTATTCTCCCTGTACCTGGAGGGAAAGAGGAATGGTCGGCAACTCTTGTTTCCACATACAACAGATTCCTGCCAGCAATAAGAAACCGACAATCACGCCAACGGGGAGAAAGATCTGCACAGAGAACAAATCCATTTACTCATCTGATGAAATGAGAACGTTAAGGACTTTTGAAGTGGGGTTCTGTAAACAATTAATATGTTACTTGTTGATAGTCTTCAGCCTTAGTTTGGAGAAACAGAGCATCATTTTGACTGAATAATAACTAAGACCAAAATGGGTTATTACCAACTTAAAACAATTCATGTCTGACAGAAATGTTATATTCCTATCAGAAATACAGGACATCAGACTGAACTAAAAGTGTCACATACAATCAACATGTAAAGATATGACATGTAAATGTGTAAAGATATATAAAGGTTTATGAAACAGCATTTTTATGAATTGCTATAAAACATATATGTTTTAAATGGCAGTAATTCATTTGGTCTCATCCCTGACTGATTTTAGAGATCCTGTCCAATTAATAATAATACAAAGTAATTTTTCAAATTTATACCATTCAGAGAACAGCAACAAATAAAACATTATTAGCCGAGAACCTCACTTCAAAAGACCAGAACTATGACATTATTAATGTAAGTTAAACAGATGAGTGGTTTTTATACCTTGTGCAGCCAGTGTAAGACCAGCCGTTCTCCCAGGATAACTTGAACCAGCGCAAAGAACTGCATTCGACAGGAGGAATGAGAAAATGTGACATCATAATCAGAACAAATCAAGTCTCAGTCATTAACCTTTTAAACTGGGCCCTTCTGGTAATTTTTGAAGTCATGTTTTGTTCAGTCGTATCAGTCATATGGCACGGTCTTAAGGAAAGAGGCAAAAGTCTTCATTTGGGCTAGATCAATGGCTAGTCTAACAAGGAACATGTTAAAATCATTTCAAAGGCTTTTCTTGTACAAAATACTACATACTGGTGAGATAAAACCTCTACATTATCTACTGGAGACATGACATTATAATCCAAGTCTTTAGAACGTCTCTTCAAAACAAACTATGGACTGAGTCGCAGACAGTTGCTAGCTGTTCTTTGTTTCCTTGTGTTTCATACAAATGCAAACACACACACAATGTTCTCCTCTATTATTCCACTGAGACAAAGATCTGGAGAGTTGCGGTTGTGATTGGCAAACTCGGAAAAGGGAGTGGGAGGCGACTGCCTGCTTGGATACATGTCAGCCCGTCTGAACATTTACCTGTACCTTTGTATTCTCTCTGGGAGTGGAGGAAGAGGAGGTGGCAAACTTATATCCTTACAGCCTGCCACCTCTGCCACTTAAATGTCTTGGCCAGGTCGCTTTTGAAAAAGAGGTTTTTAATCTTAGTGAGGTATTTCACTTGTTAAATAAAGGATACTACCAAATAAATGGGAAGTAAAAAATAACCAGAATAGTTTTTTTTAATTGGGCGCAATAATCTTTCATTAATACATTTTAGTGTCAGTACAACAGCAGAGGATGCTTCTCACCAGCAGCAGGAGAGAGTAGCTGGTAAACATCGCAGACACAACAATCACGAACACGAACCAATTCACCCACATTTTCATGGCTGAGAATCCCTTCCTGATAACAGAACAACAGAGGGCAGAGTGGAGTCAACAGAATTAAGGGCACCAATAAACACTGAGACAAGAGAAAACGATGAAGAGGAGAGGTTTCTGGGCTGGAGTTTGTAATAACTCACCAGTTAAGGTCATCTCGGTCGTTGTAAGTAGCGAAACAAATGTACATCCAGCAGAGGGAAAGAAAGACCACCAGACAGACAAATAAGAACCAACAGGAGCCACACTGAAATGAAAAAATATAAATAGGAAAAACTTTATTATTTGGAAATTTAATTTTTAGGTTTGAAGTAAAAAAATTTAAAAAAGAAATCCATTCCAGGATAAATAAAAGAATGTGAAAGTAATGTTCAAGTGTATCAAGAGTGAAACTAACCCAACATAATTTCCACTGTTGGTTTTGTGCCCGGTGTTGTGACAGCTCATCACAAACACAAGTTTTTTTATTATTATTATTTTTTAAGTAAACACACCTGCACTTCTAAACATGTTCCTGTTAGGAAAAAAAAAAAAAAAAAAACTCTTAGACCACCTCTATTTCCTCCCTCTTCTTATAAATCTCTTTCCAGATCAAACCCATCACAGACATGTCAGAGCCTGCAGCTTTGTTTGCTTTTATTGGCAGCTGAAGGAACTTTTATGTCTTTATTCATCACCTTCTTCAAAATATCATTTTCTTTTTTTACCAGCATAATAACTTCCACTCCGGAAAACAAACAAAAAAAGTTCCTCTCAGTTTTCAACGCAGAGGATGAAAAGGAGTAAAGATTGGGATCATTTTATCATTTAAGTCTTTGTAAAAAGTTTTAAGCCAGATTACAGGGATTAAAAAGGCTATGCTCTGTACTTCTTACAACAAACTCAAAGCATTGAGTCTTTTAACTTGGATTACTGATAAAACAGTGCAGATGTAACACTTTGACACGTGTTTAAAGCATAAGTACTCACTTTTAGTCCCTTTTCACTTGACCTCCTCCAGTGGCAGCTGTACAATCCTCGGCTGCAGACTTTGCAGAAGCTTTCGACTTGTGTCATTATGTCTCAGTGTTTTTAATTCCTTTATTATTTTTACACCAAATGAACAAAATGCTGAGTCTGTTCTGAGCCGTGGGGACACTTGATACTTGGAGCCTTAAAAAGTGATGATGCCTCAGATGATGCTTTATTTGGATGCAGAGAGGCTGGGTCCCTCTTAACCTACAAAGTACAAAAAGGGGAGGGAAAAAAAAGACCACTGTGACAGAAAATCAATGAGGAAGGGGGTTTCTTTGAATGTTAAGGCAATTCACAAAACGGCCCGTGTGCAGAAGGGCAGGGAGGGGGGCTTCAATGCTTACAATAGGCAACACCATGGGGATATTCAGAGCCAGGGAGGGAACTAAAGCCTCTGCAGCACAAACAGCGACAGGCACAACCATGCACGGATTGCACATCTTTGTGAGTAAAAAAAAAAAAGACAAGCAAACAAACCTCAGAAAATCAGTTGAACATGAAATAAAACCCGAGGATTTATGGGGTTTAGGCGGTTAGGCACCTTGGTATTGATTTGGTCCTTTTAACGAGTTTTCAGTCAACAGGCTGGGACTTAACATTCCTCAGCTGTGCCAGGTTTCAGTCTCAGTCACTTGGAGGGACATGGGAAACGATACTTGTTATTTTGTCACCCCACTGAGTAATAAGGGGTTTCAGTTGTTTAAAAAGCGATTATTTACGAGCCATTTCTCGTCAAACTTGATTTTCACTTAGTTTCGCTGCCAGCTCGCCTCGCTTCACTTGGTTTGCGCAGTTAGAGCCCTTTGGGTACAAACAAAGTTCAAGGTCAGGACATAAGGTGTTTAGATAGCCTCAACCGACTTAAAACTAAACTTTCACTTGAGATTAAAATTTTAAATCAAAATGAAGAAAGAAAAAAAAAACGAACAACCTGACATTCTAATAAAAAAAGAGACTGATAAGATTAGAGCTAATAAAGACAAGTTTGAACAAGTCTACGTGCGTTCCACGGCACAAACTAAACAAACCAGGGAATTCTAACGTGAGCTGTATGTTGAGTAATAACTGTAAGAGAAACCATAAAATCTAAACCAAACACTCTGTCAGAGTGACAAGGTGACAAAGACAAGGAAACAAAAATGTCTCTGTTACAATCAAGGAACAATTAGGTGCCTCTTTGTGGTTGAATGGCTCGCAACAGTGCCTCATTGGTGACCTTTTTTCTAAACTTCACAATAGCCTATTTGTTTTGGAATATTTTATTTTATTTGCTGCTGTGATTAGACATAAAAAAATATAGGGTGTGTGCTCTCTAAAAGGTCCTAATGAGAGATAATTATCTAATAAAAAAATCAAGTTTATATAGAGATACATGAAATGAAGGGAAAACAGCAAAATAAACACAAAACTATCACATCTTATCTTAACCGATCACTATCTTTGTTCTCTTTCCGTGTCCAGCTACCTCATCAGCTGTTACTTCTATCTTTCCTTTTTAAAAATGTATTCAATATATATATATTTTTTTTTAAAAAATCTGTTTATAAAGCTCTCAATCAAGGATTTATTAACAGTGAATCTTTACTGATTCTCAAGTCTTTTGTTTAAAACATCCTACATTACTGAGCTAAATTACTGTCTTGAGTTATTCCTCGTTTCTTTTTCGTCTTTTTTTTTTTCCCAAGAAGTAGGTCCTGTCTCTCCTAAATGTAAGCTAATAAACTGGAGCCGTGAATCGTTCAGGTGTAAAAACACTAAACTCAAAGGATGAGCCAGTTGTGTATGTAGCACGCAGTTTCAAATAAAATGTAAAAACATGCCACGAACACATTTACATTATTTAGCTCACTTTATGAGTGTAAAACAGCAGTGGTTAATGTTAGCTAACCAGGATGATGTCATCATCCTGTGACAAACGTTAATGCTGCACTTCTAACACTGCTGAGGAAGGTAATTAAAATCTAAATTCAAAATGTGTGTCCGGCAGTCTGAAGTGCAGCTCAAACACCAGATTCCTGCCAGCAATAAGATGTGCAGGTTTGATGTGGTATAGGAAAGCGTTAGCAGTGTTAACAGTGTTAGCAGCGTTAGCAGCGTTAGCAGCATTAGCAGTGTTAGCAGTGTTAGCAGCGTTAGCAGCGTTAGCAGCGTTAGCAGCGTTAGCAGCGTTAGCAGCGTTAGCAGTGTTAGCATTTGCTTTGATGATGATGGCATATAAAAAGAGCTGCGCACCAACAGCAAACACTGTGTTCCATTCTGAGATGCTTGAACGTAAAACTTACATTTAAACATTAAGATTTAACTGACATGTTTAGATTTAGGTTTAAAAACTTACATAATTATTTAATATTCAGTCAAATTTAACTAAATGTAAGAACAATGAGCTAAATAGCAATAACATGTTAGTGGAATATATTTAAGGATTTTACACTCTGAAAGTATGCTAAATAATAAAATGTCTCATGACATTTTACTGACATTTTTAAGAATTTTATTTTACACTTGGCGCCCTGTAGTTGTGTTGACACAACAGATTCGACAAGTTTAGGGACGAACTCACTTTAAATGGGATGACTTTGTTGCAGCAGCCTGTTACAAAACCACAATGTGTTCTCCTATCTTCAGCTAAATCTATAAGTAGTTAAAATAAACTGGTTTGTCTTTTGGTTTGTATATTAATTAAATGTTTTTCCACAGATGGTTCCTGAGGTAATTATTAATTTCCACAAAGCAGCTTGGGAAAAGTGCATCAGTTTGTGCACTCAGTTGATTCAAATATTTAAATAAATAAATCTAAAAACAGGGAAATCTGTCATTTTAGAAACCAGGATGATAAGAGGACATGATTAGTTAACCCAAGTAAACATTTAACAACTCAGAAGAACTTAGACCCAAAAATTTGGAATAGAGGAGAAAACATCTGCATTTTCACTTGTAAAGGTTGTTGACTCACTGACTGGGCTGATAACTAGTTCATATGAATAAGATCATAACAAAACTGTATTTATTTTATTTTATATTTTCAGTTTTTAAATTCTCAGTGTTTCTGACCAAAGTAATAATGTAGCTCTGAGGATCTTGAAAATACTTCATTGATTCGAAGTTGTGCACTTTGTTTTTTTTGCCTTTGCAAGGTGTGTACAAGCACCTGCTCACCCATTTATCATTCAACATATCAGAGTAGTTTAACATTTTTACAGGCAGATATGGCCCAGTTTGTAAAATTTATACTTTTCACCAGTGTGCTTTTTAGTCCTGTCCATGTCCAAATACAGTTCTTGCACTCTTAAGACAAATTTGAGATGCTTGTGAGAAGACAACTCCTGCAAACAATTTTAAGATGCCCTCGCAAAATCTTGTCACAAACAGCCCATATAGGCAGGACTGATGAATGATAACTTAAAAAAATAATTGGCAAATTAAAATGACCAGCTGATTAATTAGTTTTAACTCAATATAAAAAATTTAATCCAACTGTCAAAGTTATCAAGTTTTCTTTACTCATTAATTAAACCCAACAAATTTCAGTTTGACATATATTTTATCACCAACCAAATGATTCCCAGTCTTATTAAATGAAAACGTGATGACTGATGATGTAGATGAAACATCTCTCAGATATTTTTTCAGATACCGCTTATGAAAGTTTCTTTTTAGGCGTGTCGCTTTTTTCTTCTATTTTTAAACATCACACACACCACACAATCTCAGAAAATGAGTCGAACAACCAAAGTTCAAACACAAACTTTAAAAGTTCTGCACATCTATTAAACATTGACCATTTTAAAGACGTCAAGAAGTTTGGCTCATAAAGCAATAAAAAAACGAGGTAAAGTTTTTAAATGTCTGTTGTTTTGGATTTTTATTTGACAATTTTTTTTAAAAAAAGTGTTTTGATTCTCACTTTTTATTAGTTGACTCAGTCCTGATTTCGTCATAGATGAAACTGTTTCAAAGCGTGGTGATAAAAAGTGAAACAGTGAAAACAGTGACTGACCTGTTTGACCGATAGGATGCACAGGGTCAGGCTGATGCAGCAGCTGCAGATTCCAGCTAAAAAAAGAACAGGATCAAATCAAAATCAGGAGTAAAAAAAAAACCGACCACTTCATCACTCATTTGACAAACCTCCGGGATGATTACAGAGCGCCGACCGATCTGGATCAGGAAATCGAGTCAGAGAAACTCACCGGGAATCAGGATCTCGGAGACGCGCACGTGGTCGGATCTCCTCTCCGTTTGCCTCCTCGGTTCACACTCTCCTCCTTTCCTCGCATCTTTTTTTTTTTTTCCTTTCAAACTTTTTATGCGTGTCCGTGAGCTGAGTGTGAATGAAGCCGAGAGTGGGGGTGCTGGCTGGGGACGCGGGGTGGCGACGTATTGTATGGGAGGAGCCAAACTCTGCGCAGGTGAGTAACTTATCAGCCTGAGGTAAAGTCACTCAAGTGACTGACAACGAAATTTGTTATTTTTTACACCTCAAAGAAGTAATAAAAAAGCTGGAGTTCTAATCCTTTGCTTGGGCTTTGTTTTTATTATTATTATTTTTAACTCATTTAACATTTTTTACAGTGAAAAGTCCATCAATCCTTTAATCTTCTTGATTTGATCATATTTTCTGTCTGGATGGCTCAGAAAAGCTTGTGCATTATTTATAAATAAGAAAGCTGCAGCAAGACTTAAACCTGCAGAATGCATCGTCCGCCTCCTTATGCCACACTATGCTGAGAAACAAGGAGTCATAGCTGTTTTGGTCATCAAACCTTAATAAAACGTGACTTCTTATGCATCTTATACAGAGTATAACTCTCAGCAACAACACCCAGCTCAAACTCAGTATTTGTGTTATTTGGTTGAGCCAAATGGGGTTGACTTCAAAGTTCAGTCAGTTTTTTGCTGTCATTTTTTGCAGGTTTCATTCAAATTCATCTTCTGGCTCAGATATTTTGATAACAAGCAGGCACATGAACACACACACACACACACACACACACACACACACACAATAATGTAAGACTTTTTGGACAGGTTGAAATAAATGCTAC
>JARVGW010000506.1:9875223-9896871 GCA_031762495.1 Anablepsoides rubrolineatus | reverse complement strand
TGTTTGTCTGTTTTCAGTATTTGAGATCTCTCAGACTGGAGCTTAAAATCTTTGAAATATTTGATTTCTTATGTTTAACAGTTTTTTTTCTCCCTTTTTGTTTTCTCAACAGTACTTAAAAATGTTCACAGACTTCCTGTCCTTCATGGTCCTCTTCAACTTCATCATTCCAGTGTCCATGTATGTCACAGTTGAGATGCAAAAGTTTTTAGGATCCTTTTTCATCACGTGGGACAAAGATTTTTTTGACCCTGAAATTAAGGAGGGCGCACTGGTCAACACGTCGGACTTGAACGAAGAGTTGGGACAGGTCAGGACTTACAAAGTTTAAAAACAGAATCTAACTTTTATGAAGTGAGTTATATGCTACTGCTGTTTGCCCTTAATTTATGTTGATTTATTGTTTTGTTGTACTGCTAGCTTATGTAATGCCACTTTAGAACCGTTACACTTAGTTTGGCAGGTGATTACTTTTAGTTTATGCCCCATTAAACTGATAAAAACGAGGTAATTTTCTCTGGAATTAATTGCCTATTAGTGTTGTTAGAACCTTTTACATGGGAGTCAGGATTTTTATGATCTGAGAAAACACTTTTTTTTTTTTTTCTTGTTTCCCCCAATCAAATTTCCTGCAGGTGGAGTATGTCTTCACAGACAAGACCGGCACACTCACCCAGAATAACATGGAGTTCATCGAGTGCTGTATTGACGGCTTCCAATACAAACATCGGGGCGCCTGCTCCGAGTTGGACGGGTTTTGTGTCACAGATGGACCAGTGAACAAACTGCAGCAGAAAGCTGGCAGGGTGGGTGTTGTGTTGTCCCACTATCTGTTGTTAAGTCACACAAGCATTAACATATGGCCATTACATAGCTCATTGCTTGGAAAGACCCTTCATATGTGACCCATGTGTAGTCTCCTTGACATGTTAACATATGCAGTTAACAGAAACACCACATACGACTTTGCAGTTACACTCCAGTACTTATGAAATCTGTTACCCATGAACACTATTTAATGTTTTAAGCCATGTTTGTGTTTATCAGGAGAGGGAGGAGCTGTTTCTGCGAGCCCTGTGTCTCTGCCACACTGTCCAGGTGAAGGAGTCCACAGAGCAGGCTGAAATTAAAGGGGAAGATCAAACAGATCAGGTGGACGGTTTGAGCATAGATGAAGAGGCGCTCCAATCACCACAAGAAGAGAGGGGCTTCATAGCTTCTTCACCTGATGAGATCGCACTGGTCAAGGGTGCCATGAGGTAAGATAAGCTGGTGATCTCATAAAATGAAATATTATTATAATAGCACACATTTTGAAGTCCTGTTTTGTGGGTTAATCGTTCTTTTTTTTTTTTTAAACATTTTACCAAGCATAAGAATTTGTAAATAGCACATTTTCAGTGATTTGTCTCCATCTGTAGGTATGGCTTCACATTTCTGGGTCTCGAAAGCAAAACCATGAAAATTCTAAACAGAAATAAAGATGTTGAAACGTAAGTCCGCAAATAAAACAACTGAAACGTTTTGATTGTGACCATAATTTTGTTAGTTAAATTTGCTTTATTTTTATTTTTTTTATTATTTTAACATTTTATTTCTCCCAAAGGTATGAACTGCTTCATGTGTTGAACTTTGACCCAGTGAGGAGGCGAATGAGTGTGATCGTCAG
The DNA here is from genome assembly GCA_031762495.1 of Anablepsoides rubrolineatus. Taxonomy (NCBI): domain Eukaryota; kingdom Metazoa; phylum Chordata; class Actinopteri; order Cyprinodontiformes; family Rivulidae; genus Anablepsoides; species Anablepsoides rubrolineatus. The sequence continues at coordinate 9,895,202 of JARVGW010000506.1, read as the reverse complement.
ATCCAAATCAGGTGAGCTTGAGTCAAGTGTCTAGTTTATTGCACTTTTTATTTGTTCTTTGCTTTTACGAGGCTATTTTCTGCATCATTGTGTCTTTTTATGTCCAGGTGAAGCGTGGCTTTTCTGTAAGGGTGCAGACTCTTCCATCTTTCCTCGAGTCAAACAGGAGGAGGTGGAAAGGATCAGAATGCATGTAGAACGCAACGCAACAGTGGGTGCAATTAATCTGACATTCTCACTATCCAATCGGCTCTGCACAATAATTTAGTATTTTCTTGTTAAAACTGTTCTTATTTCCATGTTCAGGAGGGTTATAGGACCCTGTGTGTGGCCTACAAACAACTTAGTGCAGATGAGTACGCCGAGGCAGACGCAGCGTTGGGAGAAGCTAAATTGGCTCTGCAGGACAGAGAGGAGAAGCTTATGGCCATTTACAACCAAGTGGAGACAGGAATGAGTCTAATAGGAGCTACTGCAGTGGAAGATCGGTGGGTGCTGAATCAACATGCTGAAATTAAACAACTTAACCGTATTAAGCATATTTTATGTCTTTAATGACTTTTTTATATACATTGTAAACTAAAAGTTGTCAGATCTTTGCAGATCCCCACAATGTACATTGAAGTTTGCATTATTGAAGTGGTTTCCTGAAGTGTCCAAATGCTTTTTGGTTGTGTTGCACTGTTTTTTGTTTTTTCAGATGTTCTGTTCTTAAAGTTCTTTGTAACATTTATTTTGTCTTATTTTGAGTAGCTTGATACCAATTAAGCTCTCTTTTCAGAGCTTTTTTTAAACACACGTTCACACTGCCACCTAGTGATTGTTTTTTTTATGATTCCAGTTACACCTTACACCTATTGGGTTGTGATCCTTTTCAATTCTTGTTTATTGTTATTATTTTTATTATATAAAAGTCTTCAAGAGGAAGCAGCGGAGACAATGGAAGCTCTGCAGGGAGCAGGTATGAAGGTTTGGGTCCTAACGGGGGACAAGATGGAGACAGCAAAGTCCACCTGCTACGCTTGTGGATTGTTCCAAAGGAGAACAGAGCTGCTGGAGCTAACTGTGCGCACTCTAGAGGATCGAGGGAGGAAACGTGAAGACCGCCTGCATGAGCTTTTATCAGAGTATCATAAGAAAGCTGTTCTAGATGTGCCACCAGTGAAGGCAGGTGGCAGCAGGTCAGTATTTACCTGTGTACTAAGATCATTGTGAAGTTTAATATTTTGGTCCTTTTTAAGCCAATCTGAATCTTTGTGTGCCTGAAGCTCCTGACTCTTTTTCTTCTTCTTCTGTGTTTTAGGGGTCGTTTTGTGGCCAGCCAGGATTTCGGGTTTATCATCGATGGACCCTCTTTATCCATAGTGCTCAGCTCATCCTCTGATTCCAACACAGTTTGCTACAAAAGTCTGTTCCTGAGCATTTGTCAAAGCTGCACAGCTGTGCTCTGCTGCCGCATGGCTCCGCTGCAAAAAGCACAGGTCAGAATCAGTTTAAATGTCTTTTTTTGTTGTTAAATCATTCACCTTTACAGTGAAGACCTGGTTACATGTTTTACTCCCCATTTAGATCGTTAAAATGGTGAAAACTTGTAAAGGCAACCCAATCACACTTTCCGTTGGAGACGGAGCCAATGATGTCAGTATGATTTTGGAAGCTCATGTTGGCATTGGTAAGAATGAACATGTTGCTTCAAATAGAGATAATTGTAACCTTTTGGGGAGGGTTTTGTGGCTTATTTTTAAATTGTTCTTATGTTTCAGGCATCAAAGGTAAGGAGGGTCGACAGGCAGTGAGAAACAGTGATTATGCTATCCCCAAACTCAAGCACCTCAAGAAACTTTTGTTGGCTCATGGGCATCTTTACTATGTTCGCATCGCACATCTGGTGCAATATTTTTTTTACAAGGTAAGAGGAAAACATGCTTAGAACTTGTTCGTGTCAACAGAACTATGTTTCTAATTAAGAATAACAGATTTCTTTATTTTATATTAATATTGTTCATATTTGATATTTTTTCTGCATTTTCCCACAGAATCTTTGCTTCATCTTACCCCAGTTTTTGTACCAGTTCTTCTGTGGCTACTCCCAACAAGTGAGTATTTCCTAAATCACAATAAAGTTTAGAAATGTTCTGAGCATTAAAAGAAGTAGTGTGCTGTTAGTACATAGCCCATAATCCTCCAGAATACCACCATGTTTCCCTTCAAATTGCCCTTCCCCCACTGGTCCTGAGATGTTTGAGCTCTGCTGAAATGAGACATACCTGTCAGGTTCTGTCACCATAATTTGATGCACATGAATAGGATATCTTGGTTGCATGTGCATGTTTTAAAACAATTATTAAGAAAACGAATGAGCAATAAATAACAAAATTGGGCATTATTTCGCACAATAGATACAATTTTATGCGTTAAAGCTATTTTTGTTACTGTTGGTTTTGAATTTCAGATCACATTTTGAAAAAATCTTTTCTGTTGCCTGACATACATCTTTCATACGTTCATGAAAGATGTGAACAATGTTTTGTGTGTGTGTGGACGTTTTGCTGGTGTGCATGAGTTTATTCCTCTCCATAATAATAATCCCTGGTTGCCCCATCCCTCCTCCTTCCTCCCCATCCTGTACCTTCAATTCCTCCTCCTGCTCCCCTCCCTCTCAGCCCCTGTACGATGCAGCCTATCTGACGATGTACAACATCTGCTTCACCTCTATGCCCATCCTGGCTTACAGCCTTCTTGAGCAGCACATTTGCATCGAGTTTCTCCTTAAAAATGCCGCTCTGTACAGGTAATTTATTTTATTTCCACCATCTGGAGTGTTTAAATGTTCTCAAGATGTTTGCAGTAAAAGACGTTAGATGTTACCTTTTGTTTTAAATTGTCTTTTTGAATATTGTCTTAAGTTTAGGTTTTAGGATAGAATAACTGTAGTAAAGTGTTTGCATAGTGCACCAAAAAGCTTCCATAGTTGCTAAATGTATTAATATTGCTATAATAAATTTTTCATCCTGACAATAATCCACAGTTTAAACTGGAAAAGCCTAAATATTTGCATCTTAAATGTAACATTTAAGAGTTTTTGCTGAAATGTTGCACAATTCCACTTTTGATTAAAAACAATATCAACAATTAAACATAAAATACTTTTGAATTCACTTTTTTTTTTTTTTTTTTTAGTGAGGTTGCAAAAAATGCCATGTTACGGTGGGACCTTTTCCTCTACTGGACCCTGCTTGGAGTCTTCCATGGCTTAGTGTTCTTCTTTGGAGTTCGATTTCTGTTCAGTAACCCAGCCTTGCAGGACAATGGCCAGGTTTGAATTTACTCATCTTTATAAATGGATGGAAGATGACAAGTGTCCACACTGCCTTCTTTTTTTGTCTAATTTTTTTATTTATTGATTTATTTTTAATCCACAGGTTTTTGGGAACTGGTCGTATGGAACGATTGTATTTACTGTTCTAGTCTTCACTGTAACTCTAAAAGTGAGTCGTGTGCAAAGCTGTAGCTTTCACGCAAACTGAAGACTTTTATGTCAACAATCCAAAAACACAAAGCTTGAACTGCCTTTGCTTCACCTTTTGCAGCTGGCTATGGACACACGGCATTGGACGTGGATCAACCACTTTGTGATCTGGGGTTCTTTGGCCTTCTACGTGTTTTTCAGCTTCTTCTGGGGAGGAATAATATGGTTAGAAAATACATTAGGTTAAAATATCCAAAATATTTGTTGTAGTTGACCTTCTTTAAAGTGTTTACTTCTTCTGCAGGCCTTTCCTGAAGCACCAGCGTTTATACTTTGTCTTTGCCAACATGCTGAGCTCAGTATCGGCATGGCTTGTCATCATCCTGCTCATACTGCTCAGCCTACTGCCAGAGATCCTGTTCAAGGTGCTCCGCAAGCCCCGGGGACCCTACGCTCGAAAGGTACATCAAAAATGCATAAACACAAATAATAACACACTGTTCTTTATGACTAATATGTAATGCATGCTGTAAAAGTAACCATCTATTTCCACAGCACTCTGTTGTTACTGGACAGATTTATGGATCTTAACAGACTTGTGTTGATCGAAAAATGACATCATTTCATGTCATTTAATTGATCACCTGAGCCCAAAATTATATATATTTTTGTATTGTCAACATTTAAAGATTAAATATACTTTTACATTTTAAAAGAAAAGTAAAGAGAGGGAAAAATTAGAGCTGTAATCAGAAGTTTAGCATGAGTTCTTAAACAGAGTCAGAATTGATATTTTATGTGTTTTTGTCTTTTAGAAAATGTTCCTGAACAAAGAAATCTCACAGGAGCTTAATTTTAGTTTTGTCACTTTCATCTGTTCCCAGTAGTATTGACTCGTAGCTGAATGCATTTGTATATATTCAACTATGTGTTAGTGGATTTTAATTGTGTTAAGTTAAAACATCAAGTATAAAAATCTTTGTCCTTTTCTATTATTTGTGTTTGGAGGCAGTCATCGAGCTCAAAAACTTGCTGATTAAATGTTATTTTATTAAATGACGATTCATATAAGTAGTTTACTGTAATTTTCAAGTACTTGCTTCTTTGTTTAAAAATCAAAACCTGTTTTTGTCTTTTCTAACTTGTTTTCCTGACTTTCAGTGTTACACTTTGACACATTCTTATCTCTTTCACCTTCTCATTTTTTTCCCTCCTCCTTTTTGGACTGTCCTCCCTAAAGATGAAGCATCGCCTTCCGTCCTCGGGGACATCTACTATCTTCATGTTGTCACAGACCACTAGCACTCACAGCTTCTCGTGGAGTGACTGAGGTCTCCTTTTCTCTCTCTTGTTGATTTCACATTCAATTCACTTCCTGAGGAAATTCTATTTGCTTGGAAACTTGCTTGTTTCCTACTCGTTGTGTCCTTCCTCTCCCACTCTCATCCTCCTTCCTTACTCTACAAATTAATTAGGGCTGGAGTTCTGAGTTCAGTGCTCAGAAGTCTACAGTTTTAAACCTTGACTCGGGCACTGTGATTTGTTTTATTGAAATGGGAGGAATGGCACATGCCCAGCTCTGCCTGCAGTGTGGATGAAGACAGGGTGTCTGTGCTGAGATCGTGCAGTCTGTCCTCTGTCCTTGTCTGTCCACTTGTAGTAGTCCATGTCTCCCTCCAGCTGCCTGTGTTGCTCCAATGCCTGCTGCCTCCGCATGTCCAGTCAAGTGACTGCAGCACATCAAAGCATCCAACTTAACAGCATGAGGCTCAAGTCCACAACCTCATCCTGGATCCCGTCTCTGCAGGCTTTTTCGTTTGTTTCAGTTTGTGTGTTTTATCTGGAGACATCTGTGATTTAAAGCAGATCTACCTCTGTGGACCAGTTATTTAAAAGTGTTTTTTTCTTGAAAAAAAGTGCCCAGAACCTATTTTTCATTTTCCACCAGTCCACTGTTATAGTCCTTGTGTGTGTTTATGTTTGTATCTCTGTCTGTGAGCGAGAGCCAGCACCGTACTGGAGAAGAAGTGTGTTTATGGGTGTAGTGAAATCAATGGTGTCTTTTGCCTCACCTTTCTAGAAGAAGATGGTTCAATCGAGTGCAGGGGGCCTTCAGCCTCCCCAGTCTCCAGTCAGGCCCCTGCTCATGAGAACCTTTTCAGACGAGTCCAATACTGTGATTTAAACAGGTACTACCGTACTTTCAGGCCAATCAGTGACTCGCCTCCCCCTCAGCAAACCTGTCTACCAAATCTTGTTGCTAACCCTGAGTTTTAACATGAAAATCAAAGGCACATTGACCTTAACACCATTTTCAAAGAGGCAAAATGTGTTGTTTGTTTAAGTTGATATAGGCTGAAGAGATGTGCTTTTTCCATGTTCCTCATTTTGTATCAACACATTTAAATGAAAAGGTCCAATGTTGCATTTATTTAACGTAAATGCATCCCAAGGCCCAAAGATTTTCTTTAAACACGTTCCTTTCAGCTTCCCTTTGTGTGCCTGACTCATATCACCTTTTGCATGAGCTTTTGACACCGTTGTTGTTTTTTTTGTTTTGGGTCAGTTGTATTTTCTAGTTGTGGCTGAGTGTGAAGGGTCAGTTTTTGTCTCCCCGTGTGGCGGTGTCAGAGGTGGTCAGAGATTACCGCTTTTCCATTTTCTGACATGTTGCCGTTTGTGATGTTGTGGTTAGATTATCTGTTTATTTAATTTTAATGTTTTCCAAGTGTTTTTTTAGTTGTCTGCTTTTTTCATGGCAAATAATGGGCGTAAGTTGGAGTGCTGTGCTCGAGCTTTGTGCATGATCTGATGCTGATGTCGTCTCTGCTTAAATGCTGCTGTGTTACAGGGGGCAGAGAAACTGAAACAGAAAATGAATTAAAAACAAATAAAAAAATTGACCCAAGTAATGAAAAGTCTAAATATTAAATCATTCACACACACTGTTTCAAGGACACATGAAATGTAAATAAAGTACATATTCGATGTTGTTAGGTTTTTATCTGCCCCCTGGACAAATGCTACAGAGACTGGTCTCACCTTACCGTCACTCCTCACCAGTGTCACTGGACGTCTAATAGTAACTCAAAGCTTTTTGCAGCTCTTTTCACTTTTAACGTGGATTTTCATTTTTCCTTTAGCCGTCAGAGGATGAACTTCTACAAACACCCAGGTAAACCTTGAAGATAAAACCATAACTCTGTTTCAAGTCTGTCTGTCTGGGCGTTGACAAATCAATTGGCCTGATTTTTAAAAAATGGGATAATTTCCTTTACTAATGTCTGTTAACTGAATGTGGAGGGGAATCTGTCATTGTGGCTTTTATATGTAGTGTCATGTGGCTAATCACTGTTGTTTCTCTGATAATTTAAGATGATTTCAGGACGTCCTTTTCCTCCTCCTTTCCAATTCTGTAACGACATAAATGAAAGTCTTTGCACTTGTGTTGTTTCCAGATTGCAGCCGTCACACCCCTTTCCTATAAGCACCTGAATGAGCTCCAGTGAAAGGCAGCCAGGACTCGCCACTGGACTTGACCTCAGGTTTTTGTTTGGGTTTAAGGAGGCGACGAAGAGGGAAGAAGATCTAAATATGGTGACCTTGAGAAGACAAAGATTTTTTTTTTAAACTGTTACTTTTCCATTTTTTTCTGTCCAACGCATGTCTGCAGAGCAGTGCCCTGCGTTATTTTAGAAAATATCAACCCGAATGATGGACATGAGTTTCTTCCTTTCACTACTTCTTCTTATTTCTTTTTATTAGCTTACAAATGAACGCGTACATGGCTGCTGCCTTGTCACTAGCTCTTTCCAAATACTTTGTTTCAACAAGCAGTTGTAAATCCACTCAAAGAATGGTACATCTGCATGAAAAAAAGACTCAGAGCACCTCACCTATTTTCAGTCATTTATTTTTTCTGCAAACACATTTTATATTTAAATATTTTTTTTCTTTTAAATCTTATTCTTTTTATCTACAAATCTGAACCATTCCAGATGAATTAAGTTGCTGAATGCAATTTCAGTCCTGCTGAAAGCTACACACAGACTGTTAAGATTTGGCTGGTGTTTAAGTGATTCTATCTTTTTATTGATAAAACTGATAACTGTATTGAAAAAAAAAGTTTATTAGAGGCCATGTTACCACTGAATCCAAAAAGCGTGTTTGTGCGTAAGACTCAGTGGTAGATTAAAGACTTCAATTTTTAACACTTTTGGCAATAAAATTTCCATTGTGATTACTTTTTCCAACCTCAGAGATAATTTAAGACATAGGAAAATTAATATATATGTGCAGTAATGTTTATAGCTTATATTAGCGTCTGCTCAAAGCCAAAAAGATGAATGCAGTGCAATCAGATTGCGTCCACACAAATGTGACCTTATAATGAAAGGCCTGTGTGTATGTGTGTGTTACATAGATGTGTTTGGATGAGAATAGTCACAAATGTCTGTGTGTAATGAAAACCAAATTTACTTGAACTTTGTTGATTCGGGTCAGTGAGACATTTTCTGCACTATTAGGGTAACTGGTTCCTTTTGTTACAGTAATGATCACTAAGGCACAGTATATATGCCTGAACACACACCTAGATAGGACGTGGATACACAACCAGTAACCCATATGCATCATACACATCAATACACACAAAAACTCTAAAGAAAGATGTTTAGATTCACTGTCTGTCAATTTTGTGTCTTGTTAGACCAAATCAGAGTGTAAAATAACTCTAAATTTACAGAATCAGTAACGTAAAAAGCCACTGTGAGATTCTGCTTCACTGTTTCTGGTCTAAACAGCAGGTTGATCACATGAACTGTTCACCTTTCTGTTCTTCAACCTTTTTTTTACGTCTAGTGCTTTAAACATTCCATTTAAACCTGATTTCAGACAATTTGATACTTTTTTGTAACATGCTTTTTTTCTCCACGCACATCTGCTCGCTATATTTATTGTTAAGTGTATATTACTCACAAGTGTTATATTTTTATTACATGAATTTTTTTTCCGTTTTTTATATATATTAAAAAAAAAGTTCAGCTTTGTGCCAGTTAAGTCTTTATGTTGTGTTCGGAGAAGGTACCAAATCCATTCAGTAGTTTTTGTTGTGTTTCTGAAGACAGGCAGCCCCTTCCAACTTTCTTCTAAAATATTAACGTCAAATCCAATTCCATTCCTTTGGTCCAGTGATTGAAACTCATAATCAGTAACTAATGTTTTACATTTTGTTTAGTCTATAGTGTGGAGATTTATTTATTTAATTTACTACTTCACTTGTAATTGTTATACTTCTAGCAATTTCTGCTGACTACAGCCTGACAGAAAAATTATAAATGTTTAGAATAGCAAATTTAATTGTGAAAATTTGGATTTAATGTTACTCACAGCTAAAATTGCTGCTAAACTAATTTTAGTCTTCAGAAGTTGTGAAGTCGTTCTGACACACACAGATGTTCTGGGGATGCTGAAAGGTCAAACAGGCTGGGGCTGCCTGCTTTGTTAACAACTAAAAGAATCCTTTAAATCTCATCAGAAATGCTATTTTCAGAGCTTAAAGTATGTTTCAAACTAACGTTTTGCCTGTCTAAATGATATAATTAAAGGAATGGATTGTATTTTTAATGCAACTTTTTACCAGACACTTTTGTAAAATAAAGAATATATATACATATGTCATATATATTATAAATATGACACCAACCTCTGAGAGGCTGTGTGGTTGTCTGTCTGTGAAGGATGGAGTTGGACACTTTCAGGCACCTCAGGCAGGGCAACCTTGCCACCTCCAGCCTTTTTTCCAGCGTCCAGCTTCATCACTCCAAACCTCTAAGCTGAATGTATCTCTTTCAAAACTAGAATATTCAAAAACCTGAAGCTTTTCTGAAATAAAGCAGAATGTTTTAAAGATGAATTGCTTTGTGATTTGTTACAGCGCCAGTTGTGTCAGCAGTTTCTGTCTTGATGTAAAGATCTGTGATTGTGTGGGAGGTTGTGTGTGTGTGTGTGTGTATTTGCATTCACACTAAGCAAATGCCATGCAGTAATGAGATGGCTGAGAGGCTAAGCTGGATCAGCTGAGTGGCTGCGTATCAGGACGGCGTGCCGCTGCTCCGCCGTCGCTCCATGTGTGGCCTCAAATCAAGAAAACCTCAAACACTGTGAGTTCCTGCATGTCAAACACTTACACACATACACACACTGGATCTCCAGTCTTGTCTGTATAGAGTGATTGAGCACTGATCCATTCTGGGTTTCTGTAGGCTGTACAGTGGGAGTTCGGCTGAGAAAGGCCCTCTGTAACAGTATGTACACAATGGCACCCTTTCATATTTGTTCTGCGGTTTGAATCTTCATTTTTGTGTATTAAAGGCTGTGTTTCACATGGGCCAAACTTGTTGGCAGAGGGAGAGGTAGATTTCTTTTTTCCCCCTTTTTTTTTTAAACAATGGATCTTTTCTCCTATGTGTGCATCTGTGTCATAGTAAAGCTGGAGAAGAAGAGGTGAACATGGCAGCCAGACAGCCGAGCAGTCCAGCCTACATCCAGAGAGCACAAAAACGCCTAAGGAACAAAAAGAAGTGAGAGGAAAAGTAGGGAGGGAGTTGGCAGCATGTCAGGAGGCGACTCTTGAGCTTTGCTCGGTGCAGAGCTGACGCACTAATTCTCACAGAGGGGAGGGGAGAGAGACAGCCGCGGCCAGATGGAGCTCTGTTTGTTTTGAAGTAGCTAAACTGCTGCTGAGAGCAGCACATGCTGTCGGCACCGGGAGGAAAAAAAACAGACTTCGCAGCTTGTCAGGGCAGCGATGGGTCAACAAACTGCTGGTTTTTCCCAATGAGGAGAGGTCCGGTGCTGCACTGGAGACTCTATGCAGCTCAAGGTCAAAAGGAGCAGCAGTAACCTCAGGGAACTGTCCCATCTGGATCCAGGAACCTGCAGAGGCACATGGACAGAGGTTTTTTCGGTTGTAGCATCTTTAGGTCTGTATGAACTCACACTAAGGGCTGTATGACTTTAAGGAAGATGTAAGGCTCGGACCTGCCTAAATACCTCACACAAGAATCGGTTGTCCCAGCCTGATTGTGTGTCCAAAACGAAGGGAATGGGCCCAGCCTCACTGCAGGAGGAGAGGGAGCCGGCCAAACAGTCTAAGGAGGAGATGGAGAGTTACCGCTGCCTTCTGCAGGCTGGCTCCCAGCTGGAGAGCACTCTGCAGCGTAAGTAACATGATGCTGACAGACCTCTTTACAATTATCACATGCAGTACTGACCTTTTTATGAGTGCTGAAACAATTTCTCATTCTGTAATTTCACTGGGCTTCTCAACACACTGACATTTACTGCGATCAAGTTCCATTTAGTGTAATCTACTGTGACCATTTGTAAGTTCTGGGAGCCGTTACAGAAGGTAACTGGAGAACAGCACCTCGGGTTAGTCGGTATTATTGATGTACCAGTTCCTGCAGCTTTGCTACAGCAGTGGGCTATTGCAGGGATTATGTCAGCTATTTTAGGCCATCGCAGATGGATAGATTTTGATCCATTGGAATGATGTGTAGCCTTGTAGATCACTGGGACAGTCATGGATGTAGAAGACATCTTTCTGTTGCCAGCTTTATCAAATTTGCTACAGAAAGTGGATTTAATAAATGCCACATTTTGCTCCTTGAAGTATTTCACATGTATTGAATCACGTAATGCATTTAGAGAGCAAAAAGGGAAAAAATTGTCATTTTATTCGACATATTAAACAGTAAGGAGGTTATTTATAAACCCAAAAGAAACAGCTCCTCAAGAATGTGATTACACTGTGATGATAATAATGAGCCTTGGTATGTTTACATCTCCTATACATGGTACCATCTCTGGATTATAGAAGTAACAAACAGCAGGAAAAGGACTGTTCAGAGTTGAAAAATGTTCAGCTTTGCTTTAATCTTCTTACAGAGGATCCAGTGGTAAACACATACACACCAAATAAACTGCTGGAGTAACCGCAGAAGTATCATTATGTTGTCGCAGCACTTTTTCAGTTTGTAACACACTGTCCTCCACCTAATACACATCCTAAAGGATCATTTTCAGACATTTCCTCTCTTGCTTCAATAAAACTGCTAGAATTATTTTATTCATGACTGCAAAGTACCAAAACCAGTTACTGGACAACACCCAAAATAATGTTTAACACTCCCCCCATATGTTTCTTGTAAACAGGGTGAGATAGAATAAAAGACAAGTAAAAGAAAAACAAACAAAAAAAAACACTATATACATGTGATATATAACAATGAACATATACTCATATACGTAAACACATGTATATAAACATATATACCATGTAGTACAGTAACTAAATGAATGTATATGAAGGTGCATATTAGTGATGGCAGTGTAGGTGAATTGTCCAAGTGACTGATAACATCATGATGTGTTATACAGTCTAACTGCAGTTGGAATGAATGACCTACAGAAGCGCTCCGTCCTGCAGCGAGGATGTTTAGGAGCTGCTCACCCCCCCACCCCACCCCCCCACAGTTTCATGCAGAGGGTGGTGGGGATTGTCCATGATGGCTGTCAGCTTTGCTAACTTCCTCCCCTCACCCACCACTACCACAGGCTCCAGAGGACATCCCAGCACAGAGCTTGACCTCCGTACCAGTTTGTTGATCCTGTTCCTGTCCCTTTGAGTACATCCAGCCCCCCAGCAGACCACTCCATAGAAAAGGGCAGATGCTACCATGTAGCATGTTGTATTTAGGTTCCTTATTGTAGACTGAAACATTACACTTACAGATGTGTGTTTGGTCTTTTTATGCTAGTTTTAATATAGAAAATATCATATAGAGCAGGGATAATCAATTGGAAGAGGTAATTCACTGACTGAATCAGATGTGTTAGAGAAGGGAAAAAAGTAAAACATGCAGGGCTGCGGACCTCAAGGACCGGAATTGATGATCCCTGATATAGAGGGATGACTTAATAGGTAGACAGTTTTGACCTGAGGCATAAGGAAGTTGCTTTCTAATTAGAGGATTTAGGTGTTCTTTCCCCAGAACCTTTATAGTGACAAAGTGTAAAACACTGCACCCCCTCACTGTCTGCAAATATGCGTATCTATGAGTGAGTGAGTTTATTAATGTGCTGTTTATAGAGTGAAACATCTATTAAACTCAAAATGTAAGGAAATTGGTGTTTGGTAGATCATTTCTTTGTTGTAACAATGCTTCTTGTCTATAAATCTTATAGCGGGCACCTGATTGGCAGCACCTCAGGGTACCAGAAGATCCAAACAGGTGTTTGTAACAACACCAAAATGAGCTGTTTTAGAAGAGATTTGGCAAAAAATTTCATGTGTGCAACCCACATATTCAGCTCTACTGCTCATCCCACAAATGCATGTTCCTTACAGATGTGGCAGCATATAAAATGGACATTAACACCAACAAAATAAGACTTATTGCAAAAAAAAAAAGCATTGTTACAACTAAGAAATAATCTACCAAACATACGTTTGCTAACTTTTTGTGCTAAGTTTATATAACAGAAAGCACAAGGTGAGTGAGAAACATTGTGAAGTGCTTTGCAGAAACTGGGTGGGGGTTAAAGGGCATGTTTAAGCGTGGGCCATGTTGACACATTAATAAAAATCACTTATTTGCAAAAACTAACTCCAGTGCACAGGAAGAACAACATATTCATTCAAGTGATGCAACAAACTAAATGAATAGTTCAAATATTTCTTCAAGAACAGCTAAAAATAAGTTACCAAATTCTTCCTACATACCCCCCCAAGGTGTTTGGTATTAGACACAGATTCTTGGAAGTAAAGACTTACAACCATCGGCTCTGCCTAGCCAAAGACTTTCATTGCTTCTGTGTTGTGTTCATCATTCAGGCGTTTCTGATCTAAAGCCAGTCTACCTTTCATGTATCCCAGTGGGAAGAAAGCACAATTTTCCTCCACCCGTATTTTTCAGAATCCTGCCACCCACCAGCTTAATTCTGCCAGTGATTCATGCTTTATGTAGCAAAAACCTCATGACCTGAAGGCAGCACGACACGTCAGTGTTTTATCCAAGTGTTTCTTTGAGTAACAGAGAGTTTCTTGTCTTCAAAGTATCGCATAAATCTGTTTCTTCTGTGGTACTGGTTACATCAACTATAGTTATAGGTTTGCACTGTTAAACATTAACTAAATCCAGTTTATAGAGTCAATATTATGGTTTAGACTTTTTTTTTTCTAGCCAACTTTCACCTAAATCTTAACATTTGTAGCAATTCTTTAGAATGTTTCTTCACTTTTGATCAAGATGTCAAAATATGTTTTTTTATTCATTCTAAATTCATTCTGTTATAAAAAAAAGCACTTTTATTGTGGATGAATGCTTGTTAAAGGTGCTGCATGTGATTTAATCGCTGTGGACAGGTATCTGTGTTTGGACAACACAGATAAGCTCCCAGTCCTCAGCTTTGTAAGCAAACTGAAGGGATCGGTGCGAGAGTCAAATCACTGTTTCCATCGACTCTGGCAAACATTTCTCTCTCTCTCTCTCTCTTTCTGTAAGATCAGGAGAGCAAACAGAGTGTATTTGACTTTCATCTGAACACACTGTCCTGCTTGTCACATGCAGAGGTTGTGATGCATGTTCAAAGAGTTCCTAGAAGAAATGGGTCTAATATGTAGATGAGTCAGGCGTGGCACACAACAAGGCGACCAATCGTGATCTGGACTGGGAGTTCTTCAGGGTCGACGAGGACGCGGTGTTTCTACAAACTTTGCCGGTTTATTAAACCCACCGCAGTTTGTCCCACGGGGTAGCCTTCCTTTGATTAGATTTAGATGTCTACACTTTTATGAATATGACATCAAATTTGAGTGCCGATAAAACTGCTTACAAAGTTTCTTATGCTTTCATTATTTTTTTGCCCATCTCTGCAACCCGACCCTATAATTTATGCAGCATTTTACAATCTTCTTCCTCATGGGTAAACATCCCTACACACTGTTCCAGCAGCTGATAAAGTACCTTAACATCTCCGAACCCCCCTGAGTGTCTTCTGCAGTCAGGTTTTAGTGATTATAAAGCTATTCAGGTGTGACAGTAACTGTATCCTGGGTCTGTGTGCACAGTTAACCTATCTGCTCCTGCTGCTGCTGAGCCCTGACTTGGTTCAGCTTCTCTCTATTACACATCAAATATTCAGCAAGTATCAGTGGAGCTTATTACTTGCTCCCTGACACGTGGCGTTAATGCAGTCGGCTCATGGAAAACAACACCTCGCTTGCTCTCCTTTTTTTATATTTTTATCTCTCTGCATCAATTAATTATTCACGAACGGATGAAATATTTGAAAATCCCTTCCTCCTGATCTGCTGCTTTACCTGCTGAACGCAGCGCGAGCGTATCATCACCTTCATACTTACATCATGTGTTTGTTTTGGAGAGAACGTTTTGAGATAAAACTAGGAAGTTGAAAAGTTTTCCGCCAACTAAATCTTCACGATCCTGTTTATGCTGTCAGGAACAAGTTGGTGCAAGTTGAGACATGTTAACAGTGACAACATGATCCAGTGAGTGTGCCCTCTGCACAGCTGACTGAATGATGTGTGCTGCATCAGTTTTCCCATGTAAGCTCTATATGTACTGCACTTACTGCTCTTAGAGAGGCAGCATTTATCCTCCACTCAGACTGGAACATTACCCAGATTAATCACGCCATGCTGACCATCTTAATGCTGCTGATGCTCTACAGTGAAGAAGCAAGTTGTTTTGTACTTTTTAAAACGATGCCATCCTCTATATTGTATCGAATGTTTTATTTTTATGTTTTTTTTTTGTTCAGAATGGATCATGTAGCTCATGGAACACATCATCTATTGATAATAAAGCTTTAATGTTCTAATGTGCATTTGTTTTAACTTGGTAAATTGAAGTAAATAAATTTGAATTGTATCACTGATTTGGGGGATTTTTTTGGCACTCTTCTATGCAAGGCTGCTTTGTTTTGTTGAGTATGTTTAAATTTTGTTGGACAGACATGTTGATGTGATTTTATTTGTTTGTTTTTTACTTAACACATACAAAACTGCCTTGATGCAACACTGTCTCACAGTTCTGCAGCATGTCCAGCTATCTTAACTTTGTGGCTTTTTCAATGAGTTTCTATTCTGTCTTAAAACAATCAATAAATAGTTATTTTTAAAGTTTTAAATCACATATAAAAGTAGGATGCACTCAAATTTAACTCCGTCATAATAAAAGTTTTCATTTCTAAAAAAAAAAAAAAACTATTTATATTCCAGCTTTACACCACTTGAGATCAGCCAGTGATCCTAGTTTGTTTTTGTAAAATCATTGTTTTGCAGAGGTGACTGTCCCTGTGAGCATGAAGGAGGTGGGAGGATATATAGAGAAGCAAGTAGCATATCTGTCTGGTAAGCTTTTTGTTAACCATTTTTTAAACCGTCTGCCTTCTGCTAAACAAACATGTAGAATATTGTTTATTTTTCCCCCACTAGGAGGGCGTGGGGAGGACTCTAGTGTCATCATCACCCTACCAGAATGCTCGGCGTTCAGTGACATTCCAGAGGAAGCTTTAGCCAAAGTCTTTACGTACCTCACTCTCATCCCTCGGTGCGTTTTTCATCTTTTCCTCCAGCCTGACTCCATTTTTTTCCCCCTGCCCTGCAGTGCACCAAAACCACAACTGGGTACAGCTGGTGTGCTTTTCACTGATCCTCAGCTCAGCGTTAGACGTCCTGCGGATGTCCTCTAAGTCAAAACCTCATTTTCTTCCAGATTAAGGACATTCTTAATTGCAGCCGTTTAAAGGCCTGTTATCTTCCCCCAGTGTGGGAAAGATCTATTTTATGGAGATGTAGCAACACATGGAAATATGTAGTCCTAGTTTTGGATTTGTTTGTGTTTATGCCATCTAACAAACAATAAAACATCAGTCACTGCAGAGGATTCTAAGAATGCATATCCTGTTCACAGAACGAGGCAACCTGGAGTCAAATTTATCATCATTTTAGACCGAAGACTGGACACATGGGCCTCCATCAAAACTGCACTTACCAGAATAGCTGTAAGTTTCATATTTGTTTTTCAGAATATTAGTTTGACCAGAACTAATAATACTAGAGAACTTGAGGCATGCAATAGATTATTGTTTATGGCTTATAATGTTGCTGTATATCCTAAAACAATAGTTCAGAAGAAGTAATGTTTAATTCTGACCATATTGATGAGCTAAAGGCTAGTTTGAGTGGATCCCAGACCCAAGTGGAATCTGGGTCTGAGTGGAAGAATCTTCATTGTCATTGTTGTGGACTATATAACAATAAAATGATAACAAAGAGAGTGCAAAAGCAAGGTTGTACACAGCCATCATGTTCTGTATTTGACAAATGTTTTATATTTACAGAGGAAAAGTGGTTGTGTGTGGCTGCTACCACTCCCATCTATTCTCAATATAAAAAACTGTAATTTTTGTTAAAACTGCCGTGAAAGGTGGCGGGCGATATGCACTCCTTTAAAGGCCAGAGGTTTTCAAGATGGAGATGCAGGAGGGTTTTTATTTTTCAAAGATATGTCTTTAAACACGTTACTCCAATGTTTGACAAATTGATATGTAGGCCTATATATATTTATATATTTTCTCTTCATTAGTTTGGGGGTCCCGAAAAACACTGAAGACCCCTGCCATAGGCCTTTAATTGAAGAATTGCTGTCCATGGTGCTGAAAACCATGAGGTTTAACGTCAAAATACAATTCTCGGGGCACAAAACAACGTTGTTTGTCGACTTTGTTCACTTTTCACAATGGCGCATTGTTCCAGGAGACCTCTCACGTTCAGTCTGTCTCACTGCATATTGCTACAAATGTATGAGTAAGCAGAAACCGCGTGATGACGCGGGAACCTCCGGAGAGGAGCGGGGCTGCAGTGAGCTCTGCCTGCCTGCCTGCCTGCCTGCCGCCCTCCACCGGGAAGGAGGCGGCAGCAGCGGCGCCGGTCGTTCGGACACGGGGAGCTGCGGCGCTGTCATCTTGGCACAGCTTTGCATTGATCAGGCGGGAACTCGGACTCAAAACAGCGATGGCTTCTGACACCATGAGCGATTGTTCTTACTGCCGAGGAATGCCAGATATTCGCAGGATCCCGGTAATGAGCGTTGGACTTCTTTAAATGTACAGTTTGTGGAGGAAGTTTTTTTTATTTTTTTGGACGGGCAGGGTGAATGCTGCTGCGGCGCACACTGTGGCTGCACTGCGGCGCACTGTCTGTCCGCTGTTCTGCTTAGTCATGATGCTGCGTGTAAGTGCGCGTGCGTGTGTCCCGAAGGAAAAAGCATAGTAGCTAACCCAAGTGGTTACTTTTTAATGTGTTTGTCTTGGAAACGGTGGAGAGCCTAGAAAGTTTGATGAGCTGCATATAGAGCATGCAATATCTGCTGTTAGATTGTGACCAATCTTTTAGATAAAACAGTGTTACTTTAGTGTCATTATAAATGCTGAACATTTATATTAATGCCAGTTTTGTTTTAACACTTTGACTTTTCTGTCAAAGCTGAACTGATTTATGGAATACAGTTAATTCCATCATACAGTTATGATATATAGAGGTCATCTCACGTCCTGTATAGGCTGTGATACAGCTGTTGTGTCAGAGCATAATGTCAGATGACTTCAAACAAATCCTTATCAGTGTTCATATGTCATTGTCTATTATTGCAGTGGTTCCCAAAGTTGAGGTTGGGACCCACAGTGGGGTTCTGAAACACCAAAGTGGGGTCCTGAAAAGATTTTCTGAATTGATTCTATTTAAAAAGGTTACTAACAACAGTTTATTTTTATTTATTTTTAGTTTTAGTTGTTGCAAAGGAATGTGTTTCATAATTAAAATAGATTAAAAAAAATAGCATAATGTATATTGTTTTTTTGACTTAATAGCCATGTTTATCAAACAAAACTAGGGTGCAGGTCTCTGCTGGTATTCTGTGAGTCATAAGCTGAAAAGTTTGGGAACCACTGGACACCTGAATAATAGTCTCGTATTTAAAAAAGTGCTTATTTATTTTCTCTCAAGTTTGAATTCTTTCTCTGTCTGTGTACATGAGAGAGTAAAGTTTCTAAAAAGGTTCAGCCTGTGTAAACCTTTTATTGGTGTTAAACACAGTGCTGTTTGTGGTTTTAAATTCAGGATCTTCCTGAGTGTATATCAGGAACATTTGAAGTGACTCTCTTTCCTGTCGTCAAGGCCTCCTTCCCCGGGAACCTCCACCTGGTCCTGGTGCTCCGACCCACCAGCTTCTTCCACCGAACAGTTACAGACATCGGCTTCCGCTTCAGCCAGGACGACTTCATGCTTAAGATGCCAGTAAGGCAGCTCCTCCTCTTCAGTTACCAAATATGTCTCACGTCACATCAAGGTACTCTTCATTCTTGTTACGAACCGAAGCTCCATGAGTCAAACGTAGTGTGGTAAACAGGGAAGAGGTCCCACTTTTTTTTTTTTTTGAGTTTTAACATCTTTTCAGAATTTGCTTCCTTTCATTTGAAAGTTTTCACCTATTCTGCTTCCTTTAGAACAATAACATTTAAGTAAAAATTCAGTTTTCTGGTGTAATGCTGAAATGCAAAGTAAGGTCTCAGATTTGTCTGCCTGTTTAGGTGGTGATGCTGAGCTCTGTCACAGACCTGCTGCACTACATTGATGAGAACCAGCTGACGTCAGAGTTTGGAGGCACTTTGGACTACTGTCACAGTGACTGGATAGTTTTACGAACGGTAAACAGATGTTTCTGCCATTCTATAATGGCTGCTTAAAGGTTATGCGATAGGCAAATGAATTCATTCATTTTTCTGACTTTAACTTCAACTACAGGCGATTGAAAGTTTTGCTGTAACGGTAAAAGACATTGCTCAGATGCTGCAGAGCTTTGGTACTGAGCTGGCAGAGAGGGAGCTGCCTGATGAGGGGAAAGCCATCGAGCGTCTCCTCGAGATTCACACGGATAAATACAGAAAACTCAAGGTGAGGCTTCACGCTAAATACGTTAAATTACAGTTATATACTGCACATCGGTGTTGATTTTGCATATCGAACTCTGGCAGGATGCAATCAGGTCAGTTTCTAAGGAAGGTCGTCATCTTCTCTCCAACCTGGAAGCAACTGGAAAGGAGGAAGACTCTCAGTGGGACGTGAAGCTGGACTGGGAAACAGTACAAAGGTGAGGAAGTGCTGCGCTTGTTGGTTTAAGAACTGCTTTAATTTACTCTCTATATAATAAATAGTGAAAACATACATCTCTACAATGTGAAAAGTGGAAAATAACTGTAATTTCTCACGCAGTTTCTCTTTCTTGTAGGCTTCTTGCCCAGCTCAGAGACATGGAGTCTGCCTTTGATGGCTTCTTTGAAAAGCATCATCTGAAACTCCATCAATACCTTCAGCTGCTCCGATATGAGCAAAGCTTTCAGGAGGTAATCTGCTCCTGTACTC